>VDFB02030190.1:0-42054 GCA_007258455.2 Sequoia sempervirens
AATTACAATTATTTTGTGCACCCTTTTTTTCTAAGTCATGCAAATTTTTAACACAAAAATGGAATGTGCGATTTTGAAGACATTCATACTGTTTTGTAACATTCCATGTTGCAAAACTGTTGGTGTTAAGTAGTAAGCAACCGACCATGAGACAACCCTTTACATTTAAACAGGGAGATTGAAATAACTGAAACCCAACAGTGTGTTTTTCTAATCATAATTATTTTGTGGACTTTTTTTTCAATCATGCAAAATTTAAACACAAGAATGGAATGTGTGATTTTGAAGACATTCATACTGTTCTGTAACATTCCATGTTACAAAACCATGGGTGTTAAGAAGTAATCAAACCCCTATGAGACAACCCTTTACATTTAAATAGGAAGATTCAAATAACTAAAACCCAACAATGTGTTTTTCCAATTACAATTATTTTGTGCAATTTTTTTTCAATCATGCAAAATTTAAACACAACAATGGAAAGTGTTATTTTGAATACATTCATACTATTTTGTAACATTCCATGTTGCAAAACCGTGGGTATTAAGAAGCAAGCAATCGACCATGAGACAACCCTTTACATTTAAATAGGGAGATTCAAATAACTAAAACCCAACAGTGTGTTTTCCCAATCACAATTATTTTGTGCACTTTTTTTCTCAATCATGCTAATGTTAAACACAACAATGGAATGTGTGATTTTGAAGACATTCATACTATTCTGTAACATTCCATGTTGCAAAACCATGGGTGTTAAGTAGTAAGCAACTGACCATGAGACAACCCTTTACATTTAAATAGGGAGATTCAAATAACTGAAACCCAACAGTGTGTTTTCCCAATTACAATTATTTTGTGCACTTTTTTTTTCAATCATGCAAATTTTAAACACAACAATGGAATTTGCAATTTTGAAGATATTTGAATACTATTTTGTAACATTCCATGTTGCAAAACATTGGGTGTTAAGTAGTAAGCAACCCACCATGAGACAAACCTTTACATTTCAAGTGGGAGATTCAAATAACTGAAACCCAACATTGTATTTTCTAAATCACAATTATTTTGTACACTATTTTTTCAATCATACAAAATTTAAACACAAGAATGGAATGTGTGATTTTGAAGACATTCATATTGTTCTATAACATTCTATGTTGCAAAACTATGGGTGTTAAAAAGTAGGAAACTAACCATGAGAAAACCCTTTACATTTAAATCAGGAGATTCAAATAACTGAAACCCAATAGTGTGTTTTCCCACTTACAATTATTTTGTGCACTTCTTTTTCAATAATGCGAATTTTAAATACAACAATGGAATGTGCAATTTTGAAGACATTCATACTGTTTTGCAACATTCCATGTTGCAAAATCATGGGTGTTAAGTAGTAAGCAACCCACCATTAGACAACCATTTACATTTCAAGAGGGAGATTCAAATAATTGAAACCCAACATTGTGTTTTCCAAATCACCATTATTTTGTGCACTATTTTTTCAATCATGCAAAATTTAAACACAAGAATAGAATGTGTGATTTTGAAGACATATATAATGTTCTATAACATTCCATGTTGCAAAACTGTGGGTGTTAAAAGGTAAGCAACCAACCATGAGAAAAACCTTTACATTTAAACAGGGAGATTCCAATAACTGAAACCCAATAGTGTGTTTTCCCAATTACAATTATTTTGTGTGTTTTTTTTCAATCATGTGAATTTTAAACACAACAATGGAATGTGCAATTTTTAAGACATTCATACTATTTTGTAAAATTCTATGTTGCAAAACCGTGGGTGTTTTAAAAATAGTAAGCAACCCACCATGAGATGACCCTTTACATTTCAAGAGGAAGATTCAAATAACTGAAACCCAACATTGTGTTTTCCAAATCACCATTATTTGTGCACTATTTTTTCAATCATGCAAAATTTAAACACAAGAATGGAATGTGTGATTTTGAAGACATTCATACTGTTTTGTAACATTCCATGTTGCAAAACCATGGGTGTAAAAAGTAAGCAACCGACCATGAGAAAACCCTTTACATTTAAGCAGGGAGATTCAAATAACTGAAACCAAACATTGTGTTTTCTAAATCACAATTATTTTGTGCACTATTTTTTCAATCATGCAAAATTTAAACACAACAATGGAATGTGTGATTCTGCAGACATTCATACTATTATGTAACATTACATGTTGTAAAACCGTGGGTGTTAAAAAGTAAGCAAATGACCATTAGAAAACCCTTTACATTTAAAAAGGGAGATTCAAATAACTGAAACCCAACATTGTGTTTTCCAAATCAAAATTATTTTGTGCACTATTTTTTCAATCATGCAAAATTTAAACACAAGAATGGAAAGTGTGATCTTCTAAAGACATTCATACTCTTCTATAACATTCCATGTTGCAAAACCGTGGGTATTAAAAAGTAAGCAACTGACCATGAGAAAACCCTTTACATTTAAACAACAAGATTCGAATAACTGAAACCCAACATTGTGTTTTCCAAATCACAACTATTATGTGCACTATTTTTCCAATCATGCAAAATGTAAACACAAGAATGGAATGTGTGATTCTGCAAACATTCATATTGTTTTGTAATGTTCCATGTTGCAAAACCGTGTGTTTTAAAAGTAAGCAATCGACCATGAGAAAACCCTTTACATTTAAGCAAGGAGATTCAAATAACTGAAACCCAACATTGTGTTTTCCAAATCAAAATGATTTTGTGCACTATTTTTTCAATCATTCAAAATTTAAACACAAGAATGGATTGTGTGATTCTAAAGACATTCATACTCTTCTGTAACATTCCATGTTGCAAAAACATGGGTGTTAAAAAGTAAGCAACCCACCATGAGAAAACCCTTTACATTTAAATAGGGAGATTCAAATAACTCATGAAACACAACATTGTGTTTTCCAAATCACAATTATTTTGTGCACTTTTTTTTCAATCATGCAAAATTTAAACACAACAATGGAATGTGTCATTTTGAAGACATTCATACATTTAAACAAGGACATTCAAGAAACTGAATACCCACACATTATGTTTCCCAAATTACAAATTACAAGGTCTTGTAAAACCCTCTATCTGCAACTGAATTGGTTAGCACCCCTCACCTAGATTTGGTTGGTATTCTCCTCCAACTACTCCACATGGACTCCAAACTTTAGCTTACAATGTGAACACTCCCCACCATTTGGCCAGTTTTCTCCTCCAGCTCGTCCATGTGCACTCAAACCTTGAGCTTTCAATTTTCAATGTGCAGACTAGAAACAAATAGTATTTTCGCCTCTCTTTCTCTAGATAGAAAAGGCCCATGCCATTCCCTTCTCCCACTTTTCCCACTCCTCTAAAAATAAAATTCACGATGAAGCTAAACTGCCCACCTTTTTTGGCTAGAAAAATGTGTGAAAAGGGCCCTAATAGCACCATTAACTCCTACCTACCAATGCCTAGACGTTTTGGTCCCGTCTGTCAGTTTTGTAACTTTGATCATTTGTCTAGCGAGCCCTACACTACATCGTCTCTTCATGTTATGTATGTTACCATGTATGTCAGGCATATGTCCATATGCATGTTTTTATGCATTTTTGTATGTACATAAGTGTGTTTTGTCTAGGAGTCAGCCAGCTCCAGATAGCCATTGCTTGCCAAGGCTAGCCAAAATATTAACACATCCTCGACGATTGCAAATCCATTGGTAGAATTCGTTAATGTCAGCAACAAGGTTATCCCTAATCAGAACTTGGAGGTGGAATTGGTCATGGGTAAGTGTAATTTTGAGACTCAAGTTGAATCTAACCTCCTATGCCACCTGACTTGCAAACTAAAATCGAAGATGGTGACAACCCCGCTACTAGTATGCATTCATCTTCCCCCATGCCTAACCAGTCATGCTCTATCGAGTGTAACCATAATAGTGTGTAGCTTCAAAAATCCTTTAAGGCTCTAAGTTTTTATTCCCATTTCTTAGACAATATGATAAATCTTGTTATTAATGGAAATAAGCTAAAATATTAATGCACAACAGTGGTGTGGGAAATTAGAAAGAGAATTGAGAATACATATCTAAACAAGGAAGACCTGTTAACAAGGTTCAAGACTATAAAATCTCAAAGGATGGTTTTTGTCTAAAACTGATTAAGAAGAACCAAGAAAAGGAAGTGGTTGGCATTGGTAGTTTGGTCAGGGGCTCCAAGGTACCCTCAGTAGCGGTTTTCCCTGAATCTTGTACTCAACTCCAAGGAATTGAGAGCTTGTGCTCTACACCTATTAGTAGGCCATTGGAGGTGGATGATTGTACATGTGTGGAGTTGAACGCTCCACCTAGGGCCTCCATGAGGGTCGGGGATATTCTAGAGTCATCCAACTATGTTATCAGTGCTAACTTGATCCTAAATACTAAGCCTACCTGGCAAAAAGAGAATGACATTGAAGTTTTTTAATCAAAATGAAAAAGGAGAAATGTAGTTGCCTAGTAAGGGGACTAACTCTCAAAGTAAAGGTTATGCCCCCCCAGCCAAATACTCCAATACTAAGGATTTGACCAAGACTGTAAGTTACTTAAATCAAGCGAATGTCATATGTGAGCAATTGGAGAAATCCTCCAAGCCTAAGCCTAGCCCAGGAATTCCAAGAAAGAATAGCAAGTCCATCCCCATCCCCCCAAAAGTGTCCAAATGTCTAAAAAGAAAAGAAAAAAAACAAGTACTATAATTCAAACCCCTGAGGTTGATGAAAAACTACCTAAGCGCTTTGAGTAGTTTAGGTAGGACCCAAAGAGGACTCCAATGAACATGGAGAATAAATCTGAACTATGTACCTTGGAATGTCAAGGGGTTGGAATCCCTAGACAAGAAGTATATTGTTAGAAGGTTCCTGAACATGGAGAAATAAAAAGACTTGGTAATGCTATAGGAAACCAAGGTTGTGGGATTTACCTTGGAAAACAACTTGAAATTCATTTGGAAGGAATCCAACTTCTCCAGTACCAAACATGAAAAGGTAAAGGGGGAGAAGCCATCCTCCCATCCAACAAATGGAGTTTGTTTGTCTCCAATCAAGGTACCTCCCTACAATAGGGTTGTGTGGGTGACTATGGACAAAGAGGGATTGGTGTTTGAGGTCTACTCCATTTATGCCCCTAATGACCACAGGGAGAGGGCCACTCTATGGCAATGGCTTGCCACCTTACTGGATATCTCTTGCATATTAGGTGGGGATTTTAACATGATTGAGCACCAAGAAGAAAAATGGGGTAGAATTGACATGACTTGGAAGGGCAATGAAAGACATTTTTGGAAAAGGCTAAAAAGAAAATATTCAGGGGGGTGTGGTACACTTGGTGCAATGTGTAGAAAGGGGGTAGGAGGATATATTACAAATTGGAAAAAATTCATGTAAACAAAGATAAATTTTGTTTTGTGCCAAATGAAAAAGGGCTCAAAGTATGTGTATACCCCTACACCATGTTTGATCACCATCCAATCAAAGCCCCAATCAATATGAACTTGGGTAATCCTTAGCCCAAAACAAAGAAGGATGGATTCATCCTTAACACTTACTTGTTAAAAGATAAGGATTGCAAGGATGACATTTCCTCCATAAGGGAGATAAAAAATTGGATGTTGAAAAATGAGAACATAGTTGATAGGTGTCTAGAACAAGAATATGGAGGCATGGAGGAAAATGTTCCAAATTATTGGGAAAAATAAAGCCAAAGAAAATAGGAGGGAGGAAAATGAGCTTCATGATTCCTGATTGGCTGTTGAATCCAAAATCCAGAGTGACCCTAAAAATGAGAGGGTTTGGGAGGAGTTAGACTTTCCTAAGGACAAGCTCAAAAGATTGTAAAACCACAAAATTCAACAGCTGAAAGTCAAGGCCAAATTAAATTGGTTAAACTATGGGGATAGGGGTTCAAATTTCTTTCTCAACTATATAAGGGAAAATAAATTCAAGGAACAAATTGAAAAAAATTGGGATAATGATAGATTGGTCACATCCCAAGAAGAAATCTTGGACCAATTTCAAAAATAGTTCAAGAATTTGTTCTCTTCGGAGAGAGGTGCTGAGGGAAATTAGAGGGCTAGAGAGTTCATAAAGGTGATCATCCCTGAGAAGATCTCAAAGGAGGATGTAAGAAAGATAGCCACAAATTTAACCGAGGAAATCAAAAGGGTCATCCTTGCAATGAGCAATGACAAGTCCCTTGGAAGGGATGTAATTTCGGTGGAATTATATAAAACATTTGTGGATAGGATTTGTGATGATTTACTACAAGTCTATAAAAATGCCTTGACCAAAGTTTCCTTGGGGAGGAACATCAACAGAGGACTTATCAAGTTGCTACCAAAAGAAGGAGATAAATCCCTCATTAAAAATTGGAGGCCAATAACCCTCATTAACATGTCTTACAAGATTCTAGAAAAGGTAATGGCCTTAAGATTGGTGGATATTTTTCCTAAATTCATTAACAGTACTCAAATTGGGTTCATCAAATGAAGATACATACTGGAAAATCTAATCACAAGCTGGGAGGCCATGGAATGGGAAAGGTGTTCAAACTAGAATGTTGCAATGCTTTTGCTTGACTTTGAGAAGGCATATGATAGTGTGGAATTACCCTTCTTAAGGAGAACACTCAAGGCCTTTGGATTTCCTAACACTTTCTATAATATGGTTGACACTTTGATGAGGGATATAGTTGCCTAGGTTGAGGTAAATAGGTCAATCTCAGAAGAGTTTAAGTTGGAAAGGTAAATTATACAGGGTTTCCCCCTTGCTCCTACCCTCTTTGTAATCACCTCCGATGATCTTCACTATTTACTCAGGGATCAAACCCACTCCCCTAGGATAAGGGGCATTAGACTTCCAGCTAGGAATGAATTGATTAACATTCATTTTTGCAGACGACACTACAATATTTCTAAAGCTTGAAGAAAAAAATATTGAAACACTGATGAGCAATTTGGACCTATTTTTCCAAGCTTCGGGGGCCAAGGTATCCATGGCTAAATATAGTATTCTTGGCTGGAATGATTCTCCCCTAGAGTGGTTAAAAAATTATGATTTTCAATGGGGAAGACCTAGCCATTCCAACAAGTCTATAAAAAGCTTACCAGTGTAAATGTGGTGATTGAACATACCAACCATTGCTAGGGGACAAACCTTCCCGAGAGTGAGTGTTTTAATGTCTTTGACTCCACTTAGCATACCATCAAAGAGCCTAAAAAGTCTTGCTTTAGATGGCTTATTTTATTGCATAAATTTCCATACAAATTTAACTATGTTGATGTAGATATTTACAGAATTTGTAGGACTCTCGAGACCATGAAACATATTATTTTTTACTTTATGTATGCTAAGAAAATTTGGAAAATATTTTGTAATAATTTAATGATATGGGATATGAATGATAAGGTAGATTATAAATATGTATTATTCAATTTTAGGAAACTAATCACATATTTTCAAGCTTTTTTCTTTATCTTAACTACTAAAATCATATGGCATGTTTGGAAGGCAAGAAATGTTGCTAAATATCAAGGGTGCAAGAGAGTAATCACCGAGTCTTCTAAAAGACTCATAGCTAGTAACATTGTTATGCAGGTCATCCTTCACCTAGATCTTTCCATGGATGAATTTTTGAGGCTATTCCAAGAGGGTGCAGTGACTGTATTCCAAGAAGAAACCAAGTGTGCACATGCTCATCACTTTAGCTAGGAGCAATTTGATGCCTTCTTAAGGGTGTTGAATGAGTTTCAAGGTATTTTCAACAATGCTCATAGGCCAAGAGTCCCTCAACTACTAGTTCCACAAGGAGAAGATGAGGATGTAGCTACCTCAACCATTGAGGAAGGAAGATCGAGTGTGCAACCAATGAATTTGGATGCAGATGAAGATGAAGAAGGAAACAAACACTGCAATGTCTAAAGAAGATTCATAGCTCACAAGTTTGATATGCATATTATTAAATCCTTTTGGCATATACCTTTAGTAATATTTTTGTAAAAAGTGTATATTTGGCCTAGTTAGCTAGAAAGCTTTGTACTCTCAAACTATGGTTGGTCTAATTACAGTCTAGATTGCTTTGTAATGTTTTCTATTATACTATATTTAATACAAAAAAATATTATATTATATTATAATAAATAATATTTTAATATTATATATAATCTAAAATTTTATATATAATTAGATTATATATTAATAGTATATTAAAGAAATATATATTAATATTATAAAATATAATATAAAAAAGATGACTCACAAGTATAAAAATACAAAGCAAGTATGTGAATTGTTTGTAATTTTTTATACAATACAAATTTAGAATTGGAGTGCAGGAATTAAGCAAGAATAATCATAATGGTAGTGAAAGAAAAAGAATGGAGATCCCTTAAATCGATGTCATTGAACAAGTTGAAAAATATGCAAAAGAATTAGAAGATACAATGATAATTGGCCATTTTCTATTAAAAATATTTACTACAAAAGAGATCAATGATTAGATAATTAAAAATTGGGGCATAGATTTGGTGGTGAATTTCATGCCAAAAGGCTTCTTTGTGGTTGTGTTTGATTCAATGCATGAGAGAGACAAGATCTTGGAAGTTGACGAATGGAGGAGTGGGAATGCATTTCTATACATACAAAAATGGAATCACAATTTTAATCCATTAGATTACTCTCCATCCAATGGACCAACATGGATAAGATTGTATATTCTACCATATGCATATTGGTTTGGGCCCTTCTTAGCAAAAATTGGAGATATTTTCAAAAAATCAATTGAAGTGGATTTGTGAAACAACAAATCATTGATCTATGCACACATTTTAGTCATTACTATATAGGAAATTTTGAAAGTAATAAATTTGATTGTTGGAGATAAAATTTGGCCACATTCTTTAGAAATTGAAATTATGAAGCAATTTTTCCTAAAGTGTAAGGCCACAAATCATTCAGAAGAAAGTTGTCGGTGTTTTTCAATGTAATTTTAGGAATGTATGGAAGGAAAAACCAAAGGAGGTTACCAACATACATAAAGTAGTGATATATTGTGGTGGGGAGATAGAGAATAATGTCCCTGAAGTCTCAAAAGCATATGCATAGCCCTTTGGCTAGGAAGGGGACAATGAACATGCCATAGTCCAAAATATGGATACAACCTGATGGGTAAGGAAATTGATGAATGAGCGAAATGCAAGGAGATGAATCATATGATGAATCACACATGGGGGTGCCTATTTCAAAAAAAAAGATAAAATATTTGAGAATGTTCATTAGAGGAGATTGACATAGTTGAACCAAGGTGCATTGTTTAGAGTGCAAAAAAATCTTAACATCCCGATTGGTTAATCACAAGTTGGGAAGAAAGACAAATAAGAAAAAGAGAGAATAAGATGATCTTAATATTGATCAATCATCTATTAAAACTTATCTTCTAAGGTCCAAAGGAGGAAACGCCTCCCTTGGAGGGAAATGAAGATCCTCACATGGAATGATAGGGGCTTAAGTATCCCTAACAAAAGGAGCTTGATCAAGAGCTAATTGAGTTGTCAACAACTACAAATAATTTTGTTTCAAAAGAAAAAATTCGGTAGAAGCGAATCAAATTTATTTATAAGACATTACAAAGGTTAGAAGGGGCATTTTGTGGAGGCTCGTGGTGTGTTCAGGGGCATAGGAATTCTGTGGAAGGAAAGAAAAGTCGATATAGAGCTACAAGTATCAAATCTAAATCAATGTTGGCTAAGGTACATGTATTTTAATCTAATCTAAAATTTAATATTTTTAATGTATATGGGCCAATTAAAATAGAGGAAAAGAAAAGTATATAGGATGTTATAAGTAGGGAACTTCATTAATTAGGAAAGGAATTTATTTTTTGTGCCAAATTCTGGATTTAAAGGAGAACTATGGGGTACCTAGCAAAAAAATAACACAAGTTCAAAAGAACTCTGGGAATTTTTTGTAAGAAAGAATTTGCTAGATATCAAGCCATCAAATGGTAATTGCACTTGGACCAATCAATGGAAGGGGTTCACAAATATTGCAGAAAGATTGGATTGGTTTCTCCTATCTAAGCACTGGTTTCTTCGGACTATCCTACCTTGCTCAAGGATTGTGGCATTACCTATCTCAGATCACTTCCCGATTGAACTAAGTATAATAGAGGATGATAGACCAAGCATTGGAAGATTCTTGATTTGAAAGAGTGTGGTTTTGATGCCATGAGTTAATAGAAAGAATGAAAACATGGTGGAAAAATCCTAATAATGAGTCAAGTAAAAAAATATATTCCTTCCATAATAAGCTACAACAATTGAGGGTCTCCCCTTTCGCTGTAGGAGATGCTTCTCTGTGGGTCATTTGGCCGCTACTTTCCCTCTTGCCCGCCACAAAGATGTTGCTACTTGGTGGAAGGACGCTCTCTTGAATCACCTCACAGTGGGTTCTCCTTCTTTGGTTGCTTCTTCTACGGAGGATGACCCTATTGCTTCTTGTCAGGAACCTCTATCTACTCCTCTTTTGGCTAACCTTCATGTGGAGCCACTGTTGGCTCAATTTTCTAATGCTATTTTTTCTAAGCCTACTCAAAATTCATTGCTTTCCTCTGATGGTCATTCGTTTGATCCTATTTCCTCCCTTGCGCCACTATTGTCTCCCCCATAGGGTGGTGGCTCTTTTCCCTTGATGGCTTCGGTTGTTTTGCTTCTCTCACCTCGCTCGATGGAATTGGATTCTCAGTCTTCCTGGTCTGTTGTGCTGAGAAAGAAGAAGGGACTCCCTCGATCTATTGCACATTCGTGGCCTGGGGTTAAGGGATTCAAATTAGTCACCTCAAATTCTAGGGTTGTCTAGTTTTGTTCGTGTTGCGACATCTGTCTGTTTGATGCTTCTGTGTGGTCTTTCCTCCTTTCCTAGTTCATTTCTGGTTTGAACTAGCTTCTTTTTTTGGCCCTTTTGGATTCTTTGTATAGGGTACAACACCCTATAAATTCTTCTTATCTTATAAAAAATAATTGAAAGAAAAATTGAGAGAATAAAACAAATATAACTTCAAAAGTATATTTATGGAGGAGTGTCTAGAAGTAGAACTGGAAAGTTTGAGTGAAAAAGTGATAAATGATGACATGAAATTGATTGAATATGAGAAGGAGAAATCACTAATGGTGGAGTACAATGAAATATTAGCACTTGAGAGGAATGCTACGGTAATTCCACATTGAGGGAGACGTAGCTAGGTGAAGGAGATCTAAATATAAAATTATTACATTACACAATAAAACTGAAAAGAAGTTGAAATCATATATCTCATATTTTAGATTTTGATGGTAATGCTCTAACTATGAACGAAGATATTTAGTATGTTGGGGTGGAATTTTTTAAAAACTTATTGAGGAGCTATGTGGATGCCATTTACCTCTTTGTTGTGGGCTCTTGAATGACATTTTCAAAGATTGTGGATGATGGTGATAACACCTTCTTGACATCCCCAACAACAATGGAGGAAGAAAATAAGATATATTCCAGTTGCATCCATATAAGGGCCTAGGGTCTGATGGTATTCATGCTCTAGTATTTCAAAAGTGTTGGGAATTTATGGGTAATAATATATGGAGCATTGTTGAGGAATCAAGGAAGAAAACAAAAATGTTAAAATATTTGAAAAACACTAATATTATCCTTATCCAAAATAAGAAAGATGTTGCCTCCTTAGATTACAGGCCAATCTCACTATGTAATTTACAATTTATAAGATCATTTTTAAAGTGATGGAAAACAATCTCAAAAGGATCATACTCATTTGAAGACATGTCCCAAGAACAAAGTGGATTTGTATTGGGTAGAAAAATAATAGATGGTATTGTTATCGCCACAAGGTGATCTATTCATTAAAGAGGCATAATCTCAAAGGAACGATATTAAAACTAGACATAAGCAAAGAATATGATATGGTTAGATGGAGATTTCTTGTCAAAGTTATGGAAAAATATGGATTTGATGAAAGTAGCTTCGATGGATCTATTATTGTATATCAACTCCAAGATACTCTATAATGGTAAATGCCACTACATGTGGCATCTTTGAAAGTGCTAGAGGGATTGGGAAAGGCGATCCTTTATCACCATTTTTGTTTATAATCATGGCGGATTCTCTTAGCAACAAAATTTCCACCCTCAGACAATCATGTGGCATCAAAATTTTGTAATAATTCCTAATAATAACTCATCAAATTTTCCTTGATGACATGATCCTATATGATCTAATCCTATAGTATAGGAGGCCAAGATCATAAAAAAGACAATTGTAACTATTTTTCAAGAATCTGGCCAAGCATTCAACGCTGATAAGTAAAAATTATATTTCTTTAACACAAACAAAGCTTTTCAAAGGAGAATTTCCAATATCCTTAGCATGAATGAAGGTACACCACCGATGGAATATCTTGGATGTTATTGTATGGTGGAAACACCAAATACAACCTTTGGGAGGAGAGTATCAATAATTGTAAGGTGAAGATAAAATGTTGGAAAGGGAAGTGGTTGACGATGGTCGGGCATATTGTTATGTTGAAGGTAGTAATTGCTTCCATACCAATATACATTTGTCCTACATTGAACCACCAAAGCATGCACTTGACACTTTGACATAAATTTAGAAGAATTTCTTTTGGGATGGTTCAAATGAAAAGAAGAAGATATCATTGATATCTTGGGATACAATAAAAAAGAACAAATTTATGGGGAGAATAAACATTAGAGATACACAGTGACAAAATTTAGCCCTTGGAGCTAAGTTGACATGGAGAATGTACATGAATCCTAGTGAATAATGGTGCCAACTTCTCCAAGTTAAATGTCTCGATGATGAGGACCTGAATCGAATACTAATTATTGCCAATCCACTGACTAGTTCTTCTATATGAAATTTTCTAATCAAATGCAGACCCCTAATAACTAATCACCTCACTTGGAGAGTAGAAGTACAAAGATTTGTTACCCTAATTTTATAAAGGAAACAACCAACATTGATCCAACTTTTAAACTTGAATCACTAAAAAGTGGCATATATGTTTGAAATTTTGAAATAATGTAAACTAATAAAATGTGTATTTTTTTAGTATATTTTATGTTTGAATTTTTTGAAAAAATTAAATAATTGTTTGAATATATATTTTTCATAAATTGACACTATAATTTAATTGCTAATAAAATGCTGAAAAATTAAGTTACATGAGATGTCAATTTTTATATAGTAAATTTTATTATTTTTCCTTTTAAATTTTTTGTGTGTATTTATAACTTGTAACTTTAAAGTGCATGGATATTTTTTTACAATTTTGGTAAATATATATTTTTAAATAAATATTAAAATTTGTGTGTATTAAGACATAGTTGTTTCTATTTAATGTCAAATTTTAGATTAACTATTTATCTAAAATTGAAAAAAATTCTACCATTTTGATATAGATTCTTTTATCTAGTGCATCATATTTTTTCAATTTTTTTTAATAATTTTTAGTATTTTTCTTCACATGGTAATCAACCCAATATTTTTATGCAAATAACCTACTTTTGATAAAAAGAAAAAATAAAAAATATTAACATAGTATAATATATTAATATTATAATATATAATATTTTATTATAAAATATTAAAATAATGTAATATTCATATTTATTTATTTTTCTATGATTTATTTAGAAATAGATATCCATTACAAACATATATCTATTTCAAACGGATATCTATTTTGAATGGATATCTATTTGAAATGGATATATGTTTAGCTATGTTTCTTACCATGGCAACATGTACTTTATCTAACCCTAGTCAAAAGTCAAGACAAAATTTCATGTTTTTGGGCAAACAAAAAATACATTTGTTGTCATATTTCCACTTTTTGGACCCCCATGATCTTGCCCAAACCCTTAAAATGAATTTGTCTTCAACATATTTGGGTAATCGGTGAGATAACCCATCATATCCTCCAACCCTTAGGTAGGTGAATCTCTAAAATTAAATGAAAAGGCTACTATATTTGCTGACAAGCTAAAAATCCTCTAAAGAAAATCTTTGGCCTAAGCTACCCTCCAACTCCTTGACCAATCTCATAGTGAACACATTTTTCACTCTCTTGAAATTCTTATAACTCCTCTCTAGTTGTAAGTCGAGATAATAATCATAATTTTGAATTCAATCATCAAAATCATCAACAAGATTCAGTCTTGCCCAAGGTCTTATACATGTCAATGAATAAAAGAGATATGAAGACATGTAAAAAGATTTGTTAATAGTGAAACCCACTATCGTATCATGTAACTTGTCACCAATTTATTTTTCCCAATCCAAGTATTACGCTCTAGCACAAATGATTTGAACAAAGAAGTACATCTATTCTTCAAAATATTAGGCATTCACACTACCCCTTAGTCTATGTAGTAAAACAATAATGTTTGAAATCTCATCCCAAAAATGTGACCTATGTAGGTTTTTAGGTAATTGATATTTCCCCTTCTTTAGGGTTGCAAACCACTCCTTCGTGATCACATTTTTAAAGTATCCCCTCTTTTTAAAAAAGAAAACACTAAAATAATGTGAAATTGAAATTGTCAAAGGCCTCCCTCTTAGGTAATCTTAAACAACCACTAATGTTAGCTTTGTTGAGGGTTATTAGAAAACTATCATCATTGATTCTAATTTCCCTAGTCTCAGAATAGTAATGATTTATGCATTCCAAGATGAGGTTTGTGCATTGCATGGCTATAGGGAAAGTGGTCACTTCCAATAAACTACTCTCTACTAACCTTTGAGTGATAGGGGCCCTATCTTGTTTGTTTATTCTTTCCTAGAATTCTCCCATATTAACATGCCCTAGCTTGGTGTTTCCTATCTCTAGAAATGTGCTTTCCAAAGTAGATAAATGTTCATATGGACTAGGTATTTATACTTCATTATTACTCAAATTTAAGCTATCAAATTATGGGAAATTTATTTTGTTTCCCCTAGGAATTTAGACTTTTGATTTGAGAAAGTCCTTTGAATTTGAGTAAAAATCAATGACAAAAGAAATGCTTAAGGGTGTCAATTGTCAATTTATATCTCCTCCAATGACAGTTCTATGAAGAGTTCTGTTTAAATTCTATCTTCAATTCTCATTGTAATTTTGCTTCTACAAGCTTCATAAACCCCAATTTCCTTTACAAATTGTGAAGAATTATTATGGTCTTTAAAACACTTTAATACTCATATAACCCAACATTTATTTTGCATCACTTGGCTCTGACAGTAATTAATGTTGGTAGATAGCCTACTTGGCACCAATTTCAGACTTCATGTTGTGTAGGGGGGAGAGTCTGACTTTTAAAAGGTTCTTGAAACCATGTTAGAACATGAAAAAGGTTTTGAAACCTTAATTGACATGCACTTCAAACATTTCCTCCTCTTCCTCTGTGACTTTTCATTGGATGAGGCAAAATTTTAAGTTGTGAGTAGGGTTCCATTAAGGTTGTGGAAACCATTTCAAAACCCAACATAGTTGTCATAACTTCATTTGATGTCGATGAAGACTAAAGAAAAACTTAACATCTTTCCCTTTGTCCATGAAAAACAAGGTTCTCAATTCAACGTTGAGGCCCTTGACATGGTTATGAAAACCTTATCAACTCTAGATGATAGTTGTTAAACTGAGGAGAAATCCTACTTTTCTTCTTTCTTGAACAACTTTAAACTTCGGTGTATGTGGGATCATCATGGAAAAGCGAGGCCATATGTGGCAAAAATTGAGAAAAATCAATGTTAGGAAACTTGGCATAAAAATTTGAATAAGTTATCTATATTATTTCAAAATATGTAAGAATAGAATCTATAGAAAATTGAATGTAGTTTCTAAACTACTAGGTTTATTTAAAAATAAATAAAATCTATTTGGTGAAATTTTGAAATTTCAATGCAGTAATACTTAAATTCCAGGGAAAAAATAAGAAGTAGGTGTAAATGCGACCCCACCTAACCATAATAAAATGATAATATTTTTTATAAGATTTTATATATAGAGTAGAGGGACTCATGTTTGGATGTGATGCATATTTTTTTTGTAATTTTTTTCCAAGTAAATAATTAATTATGATTTTTTTATTACAACTTTTAAAAATATAAAACTTCATTATAATAACCCTAACTTGGTCAAACTTCATTAAATTCAATTTTTCTTTTTTAATCCTATATTATGTGAAGCATAGATGTGACACATGTTTTGGATTCAAAAATGTGATACCATTTGAAAGTTATAGATGTTTTTCAATCATCCTATCGATCGAGAACTTTAGTCATAATTCTAATAGAAAATAAATAATAATTATTTATTAAATTCAAATTAAAGCATAATTTATATTGGTGGAAAGATGAGAATCTCCTCTAAAAACCCTTTTCATTTCATCAATTTTGGGTAAAAAAATTCATGTCCCTACAAATACCCATCATATTGCACTTTTGGCCCATCATGATCCACACTTACCTTTTCAAAGAATGATAAGTTTCAAAAACCATTGCAATCTCCAAAAGAGTTTTGACAACTTTTCAAAATATTGACTCTTTGAAACCTAAATTTAACAACTCGAGAAAAACATCCTAACAAAGAAACTTAGTCAGAAGAGACATGGGTTGTGATAACCTTGTCAGATCCCCTCAAGGTTGTGAGAACGTTGTTAGTTCCCAATAGAAGCCATTACCAAAGATGATTTTAAGAGATATAGTTAACTATGAGAACTTTATAGCTATGACTAAGATCTAGGAAAACTTTGATGATGGAGAAGACTTAGACTTAACCAAAAATAAGACCTTAAAAAGGGAATGAAATATGAAGGACCAAATTCAAGGAAATATTCCCCATATTATTTATTCTCCTTCTTCCTCTTTTCATATCTAGGAGTCTCCCTATCCTGTATCATTATTCCCTTTGTAATGTCCCCACTTGGGAATGCCCTAAATTTTCTTGAAATCCTTAAGTTTCAATTGATAAATGAGTTAGCGAGTACTTTTTAACTAATTGAAACCTTGATTGAAGTCCTTCATTCCCAATCAATCTAATCTTCACACTTAGAAGATATTGTTAGTGTAAATCAATCATTTAAGAAATCTATCATCTGTACTAATTTAAATTATCATAGTTACTCATAATGCTTAATAATTGTTGCAAGCATCATTATTGTATATATCTGATTCACACATCTATCCATACATACATGTACATGTACATATGCACATACATATACATATCCAATACTACAATTAAATATCCATGAATGGTAACACTAAAATGTTATCTATATAAACATTGTTAATAAAAAACTTACTATCAACAATTATGCATCATAAATAACATTAAATATATTGTAATAGTATTTTATATAACCCATTATTTAATTACCTATAGATCCTATCATTACCTTTACCCATGACATAATTACTAATTAACAATAAAAGATATTATAATCATACTATCTATGGCCTCACCTTACCTTTACTCACAATAATAATAACATACTACCTATATTTACATATTTGTTACTTATGGTGCTTCTATTTTAATATCATCTATAATTATATACTTATTACTTATTATATTTACATATGACATGTTATCTTCATAAAAATGGAATTATATATACTATCTATATTTATATACTCATTTACACATTATCTATATGGTGCAGGAGCACCTAGAGAGCATTAGGTAGCACTAGGCAGTTTTGGAAGCCTAGGAAGAAATTTTGTGTTTTTACACTTTAAGGTCATGTTGACCACTTTTTTTTTTGTGTTAGAGGTGTTAGTTCATGTTAGGAGGAAGGTGGATCGGTAACTCATGGTAGGAAGGTTGATTCTTCAATTTGTTTTCACTAGGATTCTCTAGGAGCTAGAAATAAAGCCCAAAATGTTGCATTTATGCAATTTTGGCCTTTAGTGGTGGTTAAGTCTGATCAAGGGAAATGTAACCACCTTATGAACCCTTAAAAGGTGTGCTTCGACCTGTTCCAAGGGTTGGAGAAGCTTTGTTTTAATTTGAAGTTTGTTGAGATAAAGGAAAGCAATGAAGTTCTTGTAAATCTCTCTGTTTTTAGGTCTTTTACTGTATTAATGGAGAGTTCTTGGTATTGAACAGTGTGTAGCACATGTGTTATTCATTTTGCAAGGTTTGTAAAAAATTTAGAAGTGTTGATTCATCGTTGCATAGTTTTGTTCTTAGTAGGTTTTGTTTTCTTTATTGTTGATCAGTTTAGTAGACTGTTATTCATGGAGTTTTAGACCTCTGTTTTCCACTATACCTGGTGTATAGCCATGGGGAAATGAGGCTAAGCTCCATGCTTGTATATAGGATAGGTTTAGGAGATTTTAGGAAGCAAAGTTACATGGTAAAGGTCTTCTCCTAGGCGAGCTTGGCTATGCCTGGTTAGGAAAGACAGTGAAAAAAAGACACTAATGTTGCAGGGGTGTCTACCTTCTGGAAACTCAGGGTGTGTGGTGGTTGCAGGAGGCCTTACAAAGGCTTGGAAGCAAGCAGGAGATCTCATCAAACCTTTTGGTGATTGAAACAAGTTGACAGTTCACAGTGAGGTCAAGAAATGGCCTAAAAAGCCCTAAATCTCACAAAATCAGGGTTACGCCTGTGTACAGACTGAGGGATCCTAAAACCTCAAAAATCCTTGAGAGGTCAGGAAATGAACTAGGGTCACAAAAATAAGTTTGTGATTTTCTTCAGTAGGATTGGAGTTAAAGCCTATTTCCTCGGGCTAGGAGGCCTAATAGGGGCTCAAGGGCTACTAGCCCTTCTTAAACCCTAAACTAGGAGTGAGCGATAGAGAAAAGGTGGTTGGTGGTGGATCAAGAACCCTTGAGAGAAGGTTTTGAGACCACAGAAGTAATCACACACCCCTACATCAAGTTAGGGAAGCTTTAAGGAATAGCTAGTCTTTATTAAGATTAAGGGCTAGGAGTAAATGTGAGGAAGAGCACCAAGATTGGCTTGGATAGGAGAATACAGATGATAGTAGGTTTGGCCAGGAGAACCAAGGGTGCCTAACAAGCTATAGGACCTAAAGGTTAAGGTGGGAGAGTCACCTAAAAGTTCATGAGATCAAGGACCCGGAGCATGAGACAGTGAGTGTCTCATCCAACCCTATTCCTATCACTATACTTATTACTTATTTACTATTGGAGGAAAAAAAGATAAATCGCAGTCCTTTCTTCCAAATCCCCTTAATTGCTACCTTCCTCCTTGCATATATAATAATCGCTGCCATTTATATGAACTGCTACCCTTATAATAAGGATCATTGCCTATGATTGCTCCTTTTCATAAATACAATCACTTCATTATAATTAATAGTGATTGTTGTTTGTTTAATCTCTGCATTTTAAAATATATTTATTATTATTATTTTTATATTAGTTTTATATATAGATTTTAATATTTGTATATTATGATGATTATAATTAGATTGTCAATATTTATATTTATTTTATATTATAATATTATTTTATCTTTATATTTTACAGTTTATGTGATAAATATTATTTTAATATTTATATTGTTTTTAACAATTATAATTAAGTGGTTAATAATTTTAGATATGATTCTTTGTTGTCTAAATGGCACAATTTTGGGGACATGGCAGTCCTCCCCTCTCAAATTTGCTTGTCCTCAAGTAAAAACATCTTCATTTCTTCTAGAATCTCTTCTTCTAAAGGTTAATCACGTTTATATATATAATTTAACTAAGAATATAATGATTACTCTATTTGAATGCACACGAAACATGTTATTGTATATCCATTAAAAACATAAATATATGAAATATATACTTATCTTTGTGATGGGGACATCACACCCTTTCTCTTGGTGAGTGCTACATACTTTGAGATGCATATTTTAATATTCATGTACACCTTAGAATGATGGAAAATATAATTTTGAAATTTGTATATTCATACTATTTTCCATTTAATTTTTTGCCTACAATAAAAATAATGCTATTTATATATTGACAAATGACGCAATTTTGTACAAAGTCAAGCTCCTACCTTATGCCATCTATCCATTGCACTATACAACTATCACGTGCCCATTTCAATGCTCAAACATTATGATACATTTTTTCTATATATACATTCATGATATTGATACATGCAAACTTTCATGCTATGTCCTTGTATTTAAAGATATTCAATGCATTCATTTTGCATCATCTAGGAGTTCACATGGTCTTTGTCATTCTAAGGCATTGCAACACTTCAATTGATGCAATAAAAGTAATCTAGATCTCCACAAGTATTCCAAGAGCACATTAGTTTTTGAAGAGTGTTGTTTTCAATTTTTTTACATATTTTTGTGGGTTGGTCTAGGAGATCATGGCCCCTAGTGACACAACGATGGCACCGCCAAAGTATTCTTAAATACTACTAATACTTAGATATTACAATGCACAAAATAAATAGAGGTGAATAAGGCAAAATGAGAAGAAAATTATATAAAATACCAAATTAAGTCCACAAATAGATGGCATGTCCACAATTGCATGCTTGAACTTGATCTCTAAATTCAATCTAATACATAGAAAATATAATATTATAATCTTATGATTAATACTAGGCTCCATCATTCATTCCAAATCAAAGAGTATTTAAATATCAAAATTATTTGAAAATTTATACATTCTTTGATCACATAATGAAATACATTTATTTGTCTTTTACTTTACAAGCTTTATTTAGTAAAAAAACTCAAACATTAAACTACATACAAATTATACCCATTAATAGATCTATAGATTAATTATAAAAAGCATGGCATTACTAGACACTATTCCTAGTAGGAGCATAACGACTAAAATGATCTAACCTAGAAGCTTGTGGACAATTTCAACGAAGGGATGGCAAAAAGATGGAATTTTCTTGACACAGTGGCTCCAAACTCTTCACTCATATCCAAATCAGCAGGATTGCCTTCAACTCTCCAGTCAAAGCAGTGCCAGAGCTGAGCCAAAACAAGGGACATCTGCCCCATGGCCATATGCCCACCAGGGCATCCCCTCCTCCCTGCCCCAAAAGGCAGCATATCAAACTCCTGCCCTTGGTATTCAAAAGTCTTATTGCCCATGAATCTCTCAGGCTTGAATTCCTCGGCATCTTCCCACACAGTTGGGTCTCTTGCAATGGCCCAGGCATTGACAAAAAGCTTAGTTTTTGCAGGTATGACATAGCCCTGTGGTCCTACAGTGCAAGCTTGGCTAGATTCATGTGGGAGCAACAATGGCCCTGGCAGGTATAGCCGCAATGACTCTTTAATCACACACTGCAGGTAGTTCATGTTGGGTAGATCAGATTCAGTTACCATGTGGTCTTTCCCAACCACAGAATCAATTTCTTCCTGCAGTTTGTTGGCTACGGAGGGGTGTCTGATGAGTGCAGTCATTGCCCATTCCATGCTAGTTGCCGTTGTCTCCATTCCGCCGATGAACAGGTCCTGCAAATATGAAGTTGTATTTCATTTTCATTTAATATTATGAATATTTTAATTATTATTTCATTTTTATATGAAGTATTATTGTTTTGTAATGTGAATAATTTAAGTATGATTGTTTTGATAGTTTATTAAATTTGCTGATTAATTTTTTTTAAAGAAATAATAGAATATTTACTAGCATAGAAGAAATATTAGCTACATCTATGTTGTTATTTGTTAGTAAATATGTTAATTTATATATTTTTATATTGATATTAAGTTGTTTTTCATGTGAACAAATAAAAATGAAACATGGCATAAATTGTTATAGTATGTACTATGAGTACACACGTCATAATATATTATACCAACTAATATATTAATTAAATCAATATGTATATCTTAAATATATCTATTGAAAAATAAAAAATAATAATTTTGTATTGAGAAATATCAATTTTCAATTATTTTATTTACATAACAATATTTTTTTACTTAAAATTTTCTAATTTTATATAAATAAATAAATAAACAATTCTAAATAAATAAAATAAAATAAATTATATATGATCTTAAAGTTTTTTCAATAAAATAAAATAATTATTAAGTAGAAATAAAATTCCAAAATGAATATGATAAAATCTACCAGATTTGATAACCTTCAAATCAAATATTCAGTTAATTCTTGTGTACGACCTTACTATGATCTCTTTCTACTGTCCCCATAAGTCAATTTTGACTTTTTCAAACATTATTATCAAAACAATTCAAAAATTCAAATTCTATCATAACAAGTGTTAGTGGCTAGTGCTTACCTTTATAGTATTGTTAATTATAGTGTTTTAGTATTGTTAATTAATTATTTGCATGGCTTAATCTTAACCTTAACTCACATCCTAACTCTAACCTTAATCCTAACTCTAATCCTAATTTTAACAATAAATTCTAAATCATTATACTAATCGTATGAATTAATATCTATTAATCATATTTTAGTGATTTTGAATAGTACTAACCATAATTTTTACCTTATTCTTAATTCTATTCTTAATCTTAATTATATTAATTAATAATAAGGATTAGAATTATAATTCAATTAATAAAAAAATAACAATAACATACATTAAAAAATCATTTTGTAAAAAAATTATTCTAAAAAATCATTCTAAACAAATGTTAAAAAAATAGTTTACCTTACTTTTCCTACAAATTTTTTTATTATACCCTAAACTTCTTAATCAATTATGTTAAGAAAAATAATTTTTACAATTTTTAAAGTTAAGTATTTAACATGTTCACTTTTAAAAAGTTAAATTATATTTGAAAAGCATAAAATTCTTTTTAAGTAATTGATAAGTGATAATCAAACAAACAAAACATTCAACACAAGATCAGCAGAAGAGAGGGTAATGAGAGTGTCATACAAAGAGAATGGCTTTGATATTTACTCTCGTGAATTCCATCTCCAAAGTCTGTGATTCTGCCACATCAAGAAGCACATCCACAATATCCTTACTCCACTCCCTCTTCTCATCCAAAGCCCTTCTCTTTTGCTCAACATGATCATCAATAATTCTCTCAACAATCCTGTCAAAAAAGTTGTGAGCCTTCTTCATCCGTTTCTTGAGACCTTGCAGGTCCATCCAATCTAAGTAAGGAAAAAAGTCCCCTATGTTAACAGCAGCAAGAGTGCCGATAATCTCTCTCACCATATCTTTAAGCTCACCCCCACTCCCAGTCACATCATCAACATAAAATCTTGTCCCAGTCAACATCCTCCAAATTATAGCCGAGGTAATCTCCAACAAAGTCTTGCTAACATTCACAGCAACAGTCCCATGCTTGCTTTTCTCCCAAATAGACCTCACAGCCAGAGAAAGCTCCTCCTCTCTTATAAACCTAAAGGACTCAACTCGCTTTGCACTCAGTAACTCCATCACACATATCTTCCTCATGTGTCTCCAGTAAGCACCATAAGAAGCCAAGCCCAAGTTCTTATTGTTGTAAGCAATGTGTTCTCCAGCAGCAGAAGAGGGTCTGTTGGCAAACACTAAATCATGAGTTTTCAAAAACTCTTTGGCCATGGCAGAAGAAGAGACCACCACACAGGGCAGAGACCCGAATCTCAGAAACATTACAGGGCCATATTTTTTTGAGAGCTCATATAAAGTACGGTGTGGAAGCCTCCCAAGCTGGTGGAGGTTTCCTAAGATAGGCCATGGTGTTGGCCCTGGAGGCAACTTGGAATTCTTCTTGAAGCGGTACAATACCCACACAAGGACTAGAAAAGCTAATCCCAGAGCAGTTGCCTGGCTAGAAAGTAGTTCTGCCTTTATTTGAAGAATTTCAAAGAAAGCCATTGTGAAAACACACACTTGCTTAAAGTTATCCCTGCTTCACCTCTATATATAGGTTCAGTAGTAGTTGGATTTAGACTTCTTAAAGTTCGGAGGAATCTAAAGTCAATACATCATCATTTAGTAAATAAATATGACAAAATCGAATAACTTGTGAAATAAAGAAAGAATAGCGACAAATTGGACAAGATACCATTCAAAACAAATACAAAATTATTTGAGAAATGTTTTGGTTAAAAGTACAAAGTTTTCACAGTCTATGATAGAATAGTAATAAGATTTTTTCGATTAAAACTGTTTGTCAATTTTTAGTCCTTTTTGTTGCTGTTTACAGCCTTTGTCACTGTTTGGTTAATGAGATACTTTGGTTCTCAGATCACGTTTAAACGAGTTATTTTGTATATTGTTATATACAGATTGCTCGTAGTTACTCAAAGGGAGCAATTGGCAGGGCTACCTCAGGAGAACATGGCCTTCTGAAGCAGTGACCAGCTGAGTCAAAGAGTACGAATTCAACAAGTTTTTATCTAGGAATGTAGCTCCATCTACATGGTAGACATGGAAAGATATCCATGATGATGTAAAGTTTTTTTTATTGTGATACACTTGTGTTGTTGGTTCCGGGACACTCAGTACCTGTTTGTTGATCTGTTGTAGTCCTTGCTGTTTACAGCCTTTTTCACTGTCTTATAGCTGTTTCTGTTACTCTTCTTAGTTGTTTTCTTAGTTGTTTTCTGTAGTATTTCTTTTCTAAATTATTTATGCTGAGAGGCGTTATACAGTGAAAGCATTTAAAGAATATTCTCCGTAAAGTTTTTGAAGCTGCATTGAAAATTGTGGTGGAAGTATTAAATTTATTGAATAGATTGTTTACTACACATTTTTTATATTAAAATGGTTGTAATTTTTTTTCCACTAAAAATTAGGTGAATGAAGCAAATTAACAAATGCTAAATTTAGTTTTTTTTAAGATTAAAATTAAATTACTTATAATTTACTTGAATTTAAATTTATAAGATTTAAAATATAAATTATTTTTAACATTTTGTATTAGTATATATTAGTAAATAGTGTATTTTTATGTAGGATGTAGTTCTTTTTTCTTTGTCTTATAGTTTTAGTAATGTTGCTTTTTAAAAATAATTTAAATGATCATCCAATATTTAAGTCAAACATTTACATTATTAATTTTCATGTGTTATTTGCATTGGATTAAAAATTTTTTTTCAAATAGAAATATAAATTTATAAGATTTAAATATAAATAGAAATATAAATTTATAAGATTATAAATATAAATAGAAATATAAATTTATAAGATTTAAAATATAAATTATTCCCACATTTTTTCTAGGCTTGTGTTTCAAGATGCAGTGCATGAGGGAGTATTAGAACTGTGTGCAACAATTATGAAAAAAAATGAATTAAAATAGTTAAATTATTATTGGAGAGTGCGGCGGTAATTTAATTTAGTTATTCTAACTGTCTATCTCACGTTTGCATTTGATTACTCCACTCAATGCATTCAAATGTGTGCTAGTGTGATGAAGCTCTCCATGTATTAATAATGGGAACAAATTATGGTGTGGGTTTTCTACAGTGGTAGATGCTCGGCTTGAGATTAAAGGGGTACCTAAACAAAGTTCATGGCTAAGAGAGGTAAGATGCTTTTCTTACAAATTTTGTACTTATTTTATTTTCTTGTACCTCAGAGAAGGCTATGTGCATAATCCTTATTATTGCCATCTTGTTCTATTGTTCATTATGATTCTATGTGCTATTATGTCAAATAGTTGGATGGTCAAGATGTTGTAGAAGAATTGTTTTGATTGACCAACTCTAGCATGTTTTAACCTCTCTGTGTGCTATGGATTTAATGTATACAAAATATAGCTCTTCCTTTTTTTATCATGGTAGAAGGTGATTCTTGTTGTACAATGCAACTTATGATTAAGACATGTTTTTTTGTAGGTTTTGGATCCAAACAAATCAGTATTATTTCTCAATATAGGTATCTTTATTTTTTTCAATTTGTAATCTCTTTTGTAATGGATTAGAAATATGATAAGAATACAAACCTTTTTTTTTATCTTTTTAACAGATATATTACCGGCTCCAAAAACAAAAGTGCACAATGCCATAAATAATCCTACAAAGGCATCTTTTCTTTTGAAGGTACATTTCTCAAGCTCAAAATTTGTAGCCATTGTTGCATACCACTCTTTCTTGAATAGGCATTATCATAGTTTGATGAAGTTGTCTACAACGTTTCATGTTTGACTTTCAAATTTGAATGCCATATGTTTATTAGATTGTTGAAGCACTTGTGAATGGAGGTTTTTGTGTGAATGATGTTGGTGTAATCAGTCCCTACAATTCACAAGTGAACCTCATTCGAAGATTTGCAGTTGAAGCACAATTACCCTCATTAAAAGTGCACACTATTGATAAATATTAGGTTTGTGATAACCTCATCATTCAATACCATAACTATGTTATACCATGATCAACTTGGGTAGGAGCTAATTTTTGTGACATTTTTTTATGTATGGGCATTGGTCATCAACCAGGGAAGGGACAAGGACTGTATATTGGTTTCATTTGTAAGATCAAACAACCATACCAAAAGATCTGGCTCGTTGTTGTTTGTTGATTGGCATCAAATCAATGTGGCAATAACTCATGCAAAGGTAGAGTGTCTTTGTAACCACAAAATATTTTGTTATTGGGAAGTATCTTAAATACTAAAGGATTTGTGTGTTCAGTACATAAAAAGTTGATAATGATTGGATCGCATAAAACCCTATTAGGAACACCATTATTGAGACTCCTAATTGAGAAAGTGGAGCAAGATAACGGTCTATTGCATCTACCGTAGGAAACACTTTTATCTCCATGGGTAAAAAGATGTCGAACAATGTCTTAGAACTGCTCTTGAAGAACAATTTGACCACCTTGTAATCTAATCATATGTATCCTTTATGGATTCAAATGGATTTCACCAAGTGTTGTATCTATTCTTGATCTAATGTTAATTCCTTTATAAATTTTTGAATATAATTTTTAATTATGTCATTTTGATTGGAAAATTCCCCTTGCGTTATAACCTTTGGTTCATACCACTACAAAGGGTAATCTCTTCCCCAAAATTGCACTTGGTTTCATCTGTTGAAGTAGGGTGGCTATAGAATTTGATGTAATATTTTAGCTATTGGAGTTGATGCACCTGGGCTGAATGTGTCGCATTATCTAATTTAAACATTACTGGGCTTACATGAAAGTGCTTTGAAAGCCCGAATGGTGTATCACTTAGACTCATGCCATTGAACTCTAGGTATTTTTTAATTATTCGTAACAAATGGATTAAATCTTGACGTGGCAATTTATGTAGTCTCACATGCGAACTTGGCATGACAATAATATATTTTCTGATTTATTAGTAATTAATTCTTCGGTTAGTATCCAAGTCCACTTATAATGAAGATTGGGTCAAAACCTGCAATCAAATAAACAAATGATATATTATTCATATACATCCTATGCAATTTGAGAAGAGATAATGCATGATGTGTGCTTTTGTGCCTTAGACCCTTAGCCCCTACCAAGCAGTCATGTCGTTGTAGAAGTAGTAGAATGAGGTGATGCCATAGCCTCTAGCTTAAGCATTTGTAGAATTCCAAAGTGATATGTGCTATGGTGCATTGGTTTTTGGTGCTATGTGATGGTTTTTTATGTTGTTCAATTTGGTACTTGCATTATTTTTGGAGTTTCATAGTTTTTTGAGGTACCAATTCTACTGCTAACATAAAAATGTGGAAGGTTGCCTTCATGCATATTTGGTTGTGTAGAGATGCTATTAGAGTGTACTTGGTTGGATTAAGCCTCTATAACATTTGATTGGTTCTAGATGATTCTCCATTTTCCAAAAATGTGGAGGTGGTTGTCCCATTCATCAAATCATAGTTAAAAATCAATCTATTGCATGGTTAATGGTTTAGATCCAATTCTGTCACAATTTTGTGCCTTGGTCACTTTCACGAATCTTGTGCTCTAATATTTTTCTTTCACCTATTGTTTAAAACTAGTCTAATTGTGCATAGAGGTAAATTAAAATGAAAATATTTTTGCATTAACTTGGTTGCATAGTATTTTAGTTTCACAAAATAGCACACAAAATGTAGAAAAAATGACCATTAATTCTCATGTACAAATGGAAATATACAGGATATTGATGCTTGCAATTTTCTTTTGAATTTGTCTACACTATGCCTTGGATTGTTCATACATATTGTCATAAAAAATATGGCCAACACCAATACCACCAAAAATTTAAAGTCGTTCCCTAGCTCATCTTCCTTAACAATGTGACAAGTCGCTATCAATCGACAAAATTGGAACAAAATTGTCTAATGCAGGAGCTACATTAATTTTCCCAATACTTTCTTTCATTATTATTCACCTAATCATAAGATATGGACTTTTCCTCTTATGGTTTTTTTGAGCCCAAATTAACCTTTGGACCTTTGTTAAGTGGTCAAGAAAGAAAAACGTTGGACCACAATTAGCTATACAAAATGTGTAATGACATTAGAAATCCCTAAACTGGGATTAATAGTACCAATCCCCAAGATATTGCAATAAATTTTTAAACCTATATATTTTAATGTTTCCCTATATATTTTGGCTTTCTAGAGCCAACTTAGCTACTTTCCTTTCCATCTCCTTCTACCAAGATATCTCTTAGCCCACCTTATGCTAGTGAAGACTCTCCCAAGATAGAACATGGGGGAAAATGCCACTTCATTTCCCTTGGCACCATTTCTACAACCAACATAAGATACTTTATTGGTAACTAGATTGTTGTGCATACAAAATTGACATGAGACAAAGGATGGTTTTTCATGGAGGATTCCACCACGAGTTTTCTCTCTTGGAATTTATATGGTCTTACGTAGAGTTAATCTATATGGGATGCATGTTGACGATTTATAACCTTTGATGTTATTTGTTTGCAATAAATCAAAGTCTTTATATTTCTTCTACATACTTTCTTAAAGTGCATATACCTTGATGCTAAGGTTTTTAAGTTACATGAAGAAGGTTGAACCAAGACTAATTCTCTTTCTTTCTCTAAATATTTTTCTTCTAGAGATATTTCTTTGGTAAATGACCCTTCACATTATTTCATGTGGATTTTAGTTAATATTAATGATAGTTGTTGTCAGAATTATAAGCCACTCCTATGTTTTGTGCCATTGTAAGCCAATTTGAATTATGAAGCTGATTTTAATCTTACTCATATAATTAGTTGTGTAAGTGACACCCAATTATTGTGAATGCATGTAAATGATAATTGAATTCATTTAAGAGTTATAATTGTATTGTACATGTGAATTTTTTCATGCTTCATGCTAGGAATATTTAACCCAAGCCTTTGAGCATTGGGTTAGTTGAATGGATATGAAGTACTCTTTGATATCATATATTAATATTGTTTTATTCATATATGTCCATGCTTATCTCTTAAGTATGATTAGCTATTATTATTCTTGAATACTTATATATATTTTAGATAATAGTTTAGTGTATGTGTTTATAATAAAGTTGTCAAGATTTTGGCAAACTTTAAGTGAGACCCATAAATATAAGCCAACACAAATAGAAGCTAAAACAATTTGTTAACTATAGTATATGGATAAAATATAGAAATGATATTAATGGTTAACATTTAGGTTAACTATTGCTAATACTTTTTATGGGACTTTGTATTATTCAAGAGAATGTGTTAGAAAATAATCCATGATGAGATTTGCAATAATTATTGTGTAAAGTGGAGTCTATTGAGGCTAGCATACTTTTTCATGTAGAGATTCATTACTAGAAAGAGAATGAGCTACTTGGTGATGACCTATGTGAATAATTTTACATCAAATTGCTTGATCATCTATTCAATTGATTGTATAGATGGCTTTTCTAGTGTCTAATATTTATCAATTAATTGCTACTTTAATGCCTAAGTTAATTGCTTAGTTGAAGAATTATAATTTAGTATGGATGTGTCCTATGGAGATATTTATGGAAGTGATGAAGGGTACTCCCCTTAGAATCTGAAACTCACAAAAACAACAAAGAATTGCACAAACCAAAATGCAAGAAGGAAGCAAATATTTTCTATTATCACTAGAATGAAGATGAATTACAACATTACAATTGACATCACATGGGATTTCTAATTAAATAAATTTATAAATCTGAAAATTGGAGCCACAATATACTCTAATATGTCTTCCCCTCTGTAACTCCCATTCCAATCCTTTATCTGGAATGCATAACCCCCCTAGAATCTTCTGGAAAGTGCAACCCCCACAAGAAGATATTTCAAAATTTTATTCAATTTGGTAGTACAACTTCACAAGGTCATAAATTTTGATTCAACCGTTGGATTTTCAAGTATAATATATTTTCAAAAATCTCTTGAGAAGGTGATTGGCTGACCTAAAGGTAGACTAATTTGGTTTTTCACTAATTTTCAGGCCCATCCAAAGCCTCTAAGTGCCTCAAATTTGACTTCAAATATATTAACAGAATTTTTGGAAATTAAATTTTAATATCTCACAAATGACAAATGATATTGAAGTGATTTCTTCACCATTTTGGAGGTCTATCTAAGATCTTGTATAAAACCATGCATAAACATACAAACTTACTAAAAATAGTAATCCTATCAAATTTAGCCCTATTGAAAAGGAACAACATATTTTTTGGTGATGCACGATTGCTCTTACACCCTAGTTGCTTCTACATCAGGAAGGTTTTATTGATTCCTACATTTTGTAGTTTTTATTTTTGGCCTCCTCAATCATCAAGGAAGATTTAAGTAAGTTTCTAACTCCTTTATGTCATAAATTATTTAAAAATATTTTAATTTGGGTGAAAATGCTCCTAGTGGAGAAGCATGTTGAATCTCTCTTGATGGAATAATCCCTATCATGTTAAAATGTGCATGGTTGACAACACAACTAGCTTATAAAGCAACACATAAGATGGAAATGGAAACTACTAGTGGGGTATTGAGTGTAGAGAATGATAGGAGAATAATTTAAGGGAAAAAATGGTTGTTTTAGTTAAATTAATGGTGGATAAACCCATGAAGACATAGTATGGAAAAATGAGGTTGTATAAGTATGAAAACATTGACAATGTTGATCACATGAAGATGTCTTTCGAAGATGGATAGGTTGAACAAACATTTGTGAAGATCAACACACTGATAAATGGAAAAATATTTTATGATCTACAAGTTACTATTGGTGAGAGAGAATATACAAACTTAAATGATGATGAATTATCTTACTATTTGAGACTACCTTCCTACATGAGGTTCATCAAAAGAATAAATACTCTAAGTGATTGTGTAGAAGCATGCAAATTCAAATTATATGTGATTCACTCTTAGGCTTAGGAAGCTAGTCTTGAAGAGGTATTTGAACCTCCTTGTGATTGTCTCTCATTATATTTTTCTTCTAGTGACTTTGTTTCTTTTTTTTTTTTGAACTTTTAATTTTCAAGTACAAAAATTAGTCATGCAAACACCAATAATTATTAAGATGTCTCCAAGCATTGGAAGGAATGTAAGTTCACCTAGAGGGGGAAGGACATTAATTATTATATTTGGAAGATTCAATGCTTTATAGCCACACATATAAAATGATTGTAAGATTGGTACTCATCTTATGATAAAGATGTCACATGGAGACTTGAATGAGGTCCATATTTGAAAGCTTCCTCATAGATTTAAATTATTTAGATATGCCTCATCAAAACATCATTGTAATTAAAGAGATCAAGAAAATTGTGTACAAATATGCTAGTGTCCCAATGATCTATATTTGAAAATTCCTTAGATAGTAGATTACAACATAAAAAAATGAGTTGTCCATTGATTGCCTAACTATACACATTTAATGTGAACTAGTTTAATGCACACTCCTACCACAAAAATAGGATTTTAATGTTGCACTAGAGTGATCCCACAATATTGGTTTACAATTTTTGGCCAAACTAGACACTAAAATAATTTTTTCTAACTAAATCTTCACTTTCAAGCACCTATAATGGCTAAACCGTGAGGAATTTGAACATGATTCAAACTAGTGATTTGTGACATTTTTTGTATAGATTCTAAATATATTTTTTTCAAAATTTTTGGAACTAGATTGCACTTCTTTTCCATCTCCTTCAAAACTAGTTTTTTTCAATAAACAACATTTTTAAGGAGTGACACAATATAATGCATAACTCTTTTTCCATGAAGGATAAAATTATAATTTTCAAATTTATATTTTAACTATGATATCTAGTGCTTCCAATTGGTTTCATAGTGTTTTATTGAATATTTTTCCTTAATCAAGTTTTGAAGTCAAACCAATTACAATTTAGACATAGGCGGACTATATAACACAATTTTTTTGTATGTATCAAAATTCAATTTTATTTTTTGTTGGATCAAGGACTTCAATATCTGGTGCACTCATATTTTTCAATTTTTTGATAATGCTATTTTTCCACATGTGCATAACAAAGAGCTTGATTTTCAAAACCTACATTCACAAGAAATAAAAAATAAATATAATAATAAAATTAAATTTATTTAAAATTATATTTTTTGGGAAGCTTATAATTAGGAATACATACTTACAAAAAATAAATTTTAAATGAATTTATTTGATTCCCCAAAAGTTAAATCAAAAGTGGTTATTTACCAACATTTTGATAGGTGTAAAGGAGACTCCATTATAGGTATGGTTTAAAACTAGCGGGATTTTGTCCAAGGGGGTTTGATCTAAGGTGGATCGATCAAAACCTCTTCAATTGGAATCCTTTAAATGAAACTTTTCAAGGCTTAAATCATTATATTTTCAAAAAATATCTGATGTTAGCAAAAATCAAGATCTCCCAAAAATTGTAAACTAGCTTTGTGGGATCACCCACTATAACATGAGATGTTGGGTAAGCTATCTTATCCAGATCCAATGCCCAAATTGAAGAAAAATAGGGTAGATATAGCTAATAAATCTTAGAATAAGTGAAGTCTTTGGTGTATCGGATTTCAAAGTGAAGGTGACATCTCCATTGAATGTTTGGCATTGAGAGTTGAAGTAATAGGAGCTATGTTATTTCCCCAAATTTCACATATCTCAAAATGCATGATATGCCATCACATGTGTGCTTAATTATCCTAGCCCCTTCTTTAAAAATTACAAGGGGTAAATATAAAATTTTAGTACAATGTTTTCTAATGTACCACCTATGAAAAAACCTCATGGAAAGTGTTACAAAAGCTACATGGAAAATATGGAGTAGAAGTAATGGAAACCATTGAAAAGAAGAATGAAAAGTCCCACCATAAGAGAGAAAAAGGAGAAGATTACACTAACTCATTTGTCTACAAAATACGACAAAAATTTCTAACAAAAGATGTATAATTAAATGTATTGTAGGGTACCTGTGTATTTAATGTGAAATTTTCATTTTTTTTAAAAACATATGCCTGACGTTCATCAAAATTGCGACGCTCCATGATTTTCATCGCTATTTCAACATACACTTAAAGTCAACCATCCCCTTCCATCAATTTGTGGGCTGACATATGGTCAGCCTCCTTAATTTGTGGGTTGGCGGGTATATGGTTAGCATTCGTCAGGGTTCCGACAAATGTTGGATGAAGAAGAACATCAATGACATTGAAATGTATGAGTTATGCGATTATATTATCTATTTGATATTGATTTCTTGATAGAATTATATTTGACTTATATGGTTACATAATTAATTCATGATGTTTTTAGTTTTTATGCCATTACATAATTAATTCATTATGTACTTTTTAATGTTGTTAATTCATGATGTTACAACTTGTTAGCTCTCAGAAATGCAAGTTTGAACCATAAGAGATTTCCAAGCTCTCACGACATTTTGGGCTAACGTACAAGGCCAACATTTTTTGATCTTTTTCTCTTCAGGTGCTACCAAACCTAGGTGGGTATACCAGTGTGAATGAGGCAAACTTAAACTAGATGATCACTAACTATGCAATCTGTCCAAAGCAACAACAGGAAATGGAGAGTTGCAAATTTGTGCAATGTGAATTGTATAAGCAATATTATGGTATATTTAATATGTTCAGTTAACAGATGTACAAAAAAAATGAATGAAATTAAATGATGAACTATATCAGACTAGTGCCTTGTTGGGTAAAATGGAGTCAAATGAAGGTTAAAGATGAATGACTTCAATCTAGCATGAACTCTAATTGCTTGGCATATCAATATTTGCTTACAACTTGTATAAACATGCAAGACTATAATTATCTAGTTCTTCTTAATTATCCAAATGATACTTCTAAGTTAATGTGACTGATTTGAAGGGTTTAATCTCCACTTGGAAGAACCAACTAATCACACCACACGAATACACCAAATTTGCATCGACAAACAAAACATATACTTGATATATCAATTTGAATAAAAGAGAAATATCAATGTTGGAGACAACAAGATAATATATTCAATTAGTTCAACAAACAACTAATACCAAAAATATGCCACAAAATTAGATAACTTCCATTGATTCCTCCAAAAATTTATACATGCATCATATTCTTTTTAATTAAAAACATCACTGAAAGCTATCTACTGCATATTTCTTCTATCCACCTATATTTGTTTTGATATTAGAAAACATATATAAATACATCAAAAATGTTTAAGGTCACGTCCCTCCAGAAATGTTTATGCTTAACAATAATAATAAAACTAGAGATTAGGATTTATTTAGCCATAAATGGACTTTAGACAAATGATCCAAGTAATCATGTCGTTCATGTGTGTCAGCATCTCCTAGCACATTCTGGATCACTATTTCCATCATCGTCATCTTTTTGATCAATTCACAAGCTTCATCCAATGGAGAGTCTTTCTCTATAGCCATTTCCAGAAGTTGTTGTAGCATTGACTTGCATTCATCAACCCATTTGACATTTTCCTTCATTTGTCCTCCGTCTTCAGACAATGCTGGTAATCCCTTTTTTGTGGATTCGAACAATCCTTTTTCATCCCCTTGCATTTCTTCATGAAAGCTCATGTGTTTTCTCATGATGTGATCAACAGTATTAATAACCTTATTATCTGGAACATCTCTCTCACTTATTTCTTGATACTTTTCTTGCATCCTGCCATCAATTCTTCTATGTTCCTATTTTGCAATATAGATTTTTGAACATGTTCCCCAAAGTTTGTTCAACAAGATCATCAAGCTATCCTACCTTTTTCTGATTATTGTAGCAAGTGTATCATTTTTTCCTTGAGATTATACACCCAACCCTTCCCACTTGTCTTTTACTTGGGAGCTCTCACCATGAGTCAGTTGCTTGGTGGGTTCTAATGCAATTCCCAACATATCCTTCAAATGATGATTCTCTCTAAGTAATCTTTCATTGTTCATCTTATACATTTCTTTCTCCTTAATTAGCATTTGAATTTGTTCTTTGTTCAATTTAGCAACATTAATGTCAATTTCTATTGTGGTTATGGGATCAACTTCCCCAACTTTTAAATAATGTCATTACGTGCCTAAAAGCTTTCTCTATATCAATTACAACAGATTTCTTATGTGGTGGATACAGTGCCCAAATCATGAGTGACCCCTCATTTGGATTATACCTAGATCCTACATATATCCCTATTACACCTTTAAGGCTGGGCTTATATGTGGCATTACTATTCTTCAAAAAGCTATCAAAAACTAAAGCAGAATTTAAATCCAACCCAGGGAAAATCATGACACCTACATCTTCTAGCAATTTTCTCCCCTTTTTAGGGGTCGTGTCTTCCATTTCCTTTTCCACACTTAATTTTAAACTATTTAACAATTTCCTCTCATTATGTGGTGTTATGTTTTCCACTTATTCCCTCATTGATTTCCCCTTTTGCTTGTACAAAAAGGCTTTAAATTCTAGAGTTTTGACAAATTCTTCATTGGACACAAATGACTTGTATGCAATTTTCCTTGCATCTATATCTGAAGTCTCTTCAACATCTGTTTCCCTAGGAGGACATTTGTAAGCTTGGGTTTTCAACCTAGAAATTTTATCAACTGTATCATGAGGCCTATCCTCATCAGATTCTTCTTCCCTAGAAGACAACAATTCTACATCTGGCAATCCTCTGTTATATTATTCAACAACCCTTTTTACTTCTTCTTCCTCCATATTCCTAATTAGATCATCATATTGATAGGGTATATGATCATACCTGCCCAAGTTCATTTTATCATTTGCAAAGTGGATATACCCCTCTGGATCAAATCCCTTTCGTGGTGGACCCTTCTTCATATTGTATTGAAACAATTTATTTAGAACCATTTCATATCCATCCCTTGCCAACACAGTGAAATCACCAAAACAAAGTGTGCTCGGCACAAATGCATGTTTTCCAAAAGAACTTAAGTGCATGAAATCTGAATAATCTAACTGCCTAGCAATTTCTAGGTAGGCAATCCTGTCAGGCACCATTTTGGGAAGGATAAAAGGTGTGTCCTCAAACCCATACATATCCTGATCATAGTTGCACCTTCCAAGTAATACCAATCTCCCCAATTGTGGTTAATAGGCCCATTAAAGTCCCTGGGTCTAAGAAACCTTTCTATCTTATCAGACAACAAATATTCACAGGGGTGATTATACAATTTATACAATGGTTTTACAAAGTATTCTTCAAAATAAATAAAACAAGAATTAGCAAATCTGCAATCCCAGATAGAAGTCCAGAGTTGCACTGGTAATAATCTTCCTTCCTTATCAAATTGTGAAACTCTTAGCTTTTCAGGCCACAACCCCAATTCTTGTCCATAGTACAAAATCATATGCATAAAGATTGAATAGAGCTTCAAATGTAAAATAGGAGATATGTTCTTTATTGGCATTAATCCTACATCAAGATCTTTGGCAACATATGTGGCATTGTCAAAAGGTCTTGAATTATGACACTAAACATCCATTGCTACTACCATTGGGATAATAGACATGTACTCGGGGGCATCCATCCCTAACACCTGACATGTTGAAAAATATGTATACTTCAAGTACGGTTCAAACAAATTGACATGAAATGGAGGGCCATCACCATCTTCCAATGGAATTTAATTGCCATCCCTTTTGGATCTGTGCAACGGTAACCTCCAATCCTTGTATATCATATCCATTCTCCAAAACTCCTTTTCCAACTCCTCATTTACAATTTTTTTCATCACATACCCCTTCTAGGTTAAATACTTCACCAATTCTAGCCTCTTATATGTGTATAAATGGTCTTCCCGATGGGTCACAAATAGCTCTGAGCTTCGGGTCATAGTGAGTAGCTAACATCTTTACCAATTCTACATCTACAAACATGTTTAGGCAAACCAATTTCCCTAGGTTAAAATTCCAAGGGTTACAAACTGGCTCATACCGATTCCTTTGGTGGTAGTGGAAAATAAACAACTCATATCCCCTAATTGGGGTCCATATATCTCCTATATGCTTACACTTATCCTCCAAATTTTTAACTTCCACCCTAAGCTGCGTAGAGCATCGAGCTTAGGGCCTAAGCTAGGCAATTGATCAATTAAATCTTGGTTTAATTTTCTCTCAGCTATTTCAGGCCCCTTTTGAGTTTCAGTATTTTTCTTCTTCCCTCTAGGGTGACTACCCTCACTCTGTTTCCTACTTTGTTTTGTTCCTAAGCTAGTGCTTTCCATTTTTCTATTTTATAAATCACAAAATCAGAAATTCAATTGTAGAGAAGTTACAAATTTGCTTGAAAGTCTTCGGCTGCAAAACCTCAACCCCTTCGTTTGCTCTCTAGCTGCCAATTCTATAAAATTTTGCTTAAGTTTCTCCTCTTCAATTCATGAAATTATGTACTCTTTTGTGTGTTCGTTCCGCCATTAATGTTCCAGCTCTGAGCACGAGTTTGTAAATTTTTTGAAGTTATCACTGTCATATCAGATGTTTTATATCGGTAAGATATTTCAAACTTTGGGCGATCCTTTTTATTTGGGTTTAGCCAACGTTTACTGAGCACCCTATTGATTGGGGTGATATTATATCCTTTTCACCGATATCTCATAATCCACCCATCTGATCCATATAAATATCACCAAGACTCATCCTGATGATCATTTTGATCCGTTTACATCTTCATCAGTAAGAGATCATGTATCGCTAAGACATTCAGCAGTTTCCTCGATGTTATGAGTCTCCCCGATGCTTATTCCTTCAATGTTAAGTATATCACCAAGACTCCTTCTGATGTAATCTTATCAGCATGACATGGAGAGTCGGGGGGACATTTCAAACTTACCCCGATAACTTTTGTCTTGCCGATGCAATTCTTTAAGCTCTATCGGCGAGACATGAGAAGTCTCATGCCGATGATACTTATCAATAAGACATATATGATCGGTATGACCTATTAATCTCTTCCTGATGATGCTTATCTTGTCGATGAACTTCTTCATCAGTGAGACTATGAACTGTATCTTCCCGATGCACACCTTCTTATGAAATTTGATCAGAATAACATTCCTGACTTCTCGCTGATATGCTGAAAGCATTTTCCTATGAATGCAATATCATTTGGATTAGAGAGACCTACACCAACTCTTGTTGATATGGATAATTTATTCAAATAATTCTTCTCAAGGGGATTTTTAGAGATAAAATGGTCAAAATTGATATGAACATAGGTATTTGTGTTATACATAGTAGATTATATCAATTTTATACTCAATATATGGACTTCTTTGGGAAGTTTATGAGTGTACACAACTATAAAATTTTCAAAATTTTATAATTCCAACACAACTATTGTAGCTCTCCTAGAAGTTTCCATATGATCAAATCCTAATTACTCTACGACTATTTATGATTAGATATTATTTGATCATATCTTAGGTTATTTCATTCCCAAAAAATTAGTGTTTCCTCATGTTGACCCCGCATAGTGACATGTGAATGGGGCCAATGTTGATTTTTTTTTCAATTTGTGCTTGTATGGAGTTAAATTTGGCATGGTTAGCCTAGACACATGCATTGATGATATGGGAGGGTTTTGAGACTCAAACATGAGGTCATGCTATATAAAGGCATCTCATCCTTCCTAATAATACAAGTTTCCTTATTCTTTGTCTCTTTCATATATTGTTCTTAGCATTTCTTTGGTTAATGGTTTCAAAAGACGAGGCTCTCTGAGCCTCACCTTGGATCTATTACACATCAGTTTGTGCATTTTCATTAGCAATGAATATTTAGATGATCTTTAAAAAGCTCATTGAATATAAAGATGATAATAGGAAGCTAAAAAAATGAGTATATTTTGTTTATGGAACCTAAACCACAAGGTTTGTCACTCTAATGCTAAAACCAAGTCAAATTAACCCCTAACACCTATTGGAAAAGTCAAAACATGCCTTTCTTTCAAATTCAAAAGAACGTATAAACCTTTTGAAACCACACATGCATGTTATGAAAGTGTATGGTAATCCTACTTATAGCGGAAGTTCACATGATAAGCTAACCAATGGCACTATATTGGAGGATAAACCCACCTATGGAATTGATTTAAGAGGTAAGGGATGCCTCTTAGTGGAATTTTGAGTCTTGGATTAATCCATAGTGCTAAAATTAGTTCTAGTGTTCTTCCCTTGGTGTTATATTTATCTCTACAATTTATATTTAATATTTAGTGGATATATTAATTTACCTTATTAACTCACCTTAGGTAAAAAAATTTGTAGGGGTTAGAGTTGTCCTGATTTACCCTTTACTGTGTTTGGAAAATAATCATTTTTGTACTTCTTTGCATCCTTCAAAGATCTCGATCCATTACTAGATATTACCCTTTCCAAGCAACATAAATACATTAACTAGCCATTTGGACTAAAGTTAGGTATATATCATTCCTTATCTCATATTTGATTAAATTCGTTCATCATATGATACTTTTGTATGAAATCTCACTCTCATTTTCTCACATGCATTCCTTACTAGGTTGGTTAGTTGTCAATTCAAATTTATAAAGCACATTTATTACAATAATTATTCAAAATAGTTCATAAAATAATTAAAATATTAAGCATGTCATTGGATACAATTATTGATGCTCTCCTATACCCTTAGAACTTGAATATATATGTCCTTTTCAATACACAAATTTTTAACATGATCTTCTAAGAGACTAATAAGCAAAGATTAATCCATAATATCCATCAATGGTTCTGATGCTATATTATACTGAACAATGTTGTCCAAGACATCAAATTATTCACTAACCTAGCATAATTGAGCTAATCAAGGAGTTACAAAATTTGTAGATGGAGTTGGGCCTTACATAGTCTATAGGAAATAATGTATGACCATCCAAGACAATCCATAAAAAACCATATTATTTCCAATTCTCTTGATACAATCATTCTATATAAACTATATATTTTGAATTTTGGCCTCGCTCACGCAGGAGCATGACATATCACACTGCACTGAGACCCTAACTGGAGAGTTGCACCGAGAACCACTGCATCCAGCCCCTAAGTGGAGAGTTGTGAGACTTCACTAGATGAGTGTTGCAAGGCCATTGAGTCGAGGAGGAAGACCAGGAACCATTTGGAAGGAGGGAAGCTAGAGTGAGAGGTGCTCGGGAGCTCAGAAAGGGAAAATTGACCAAGGGACAATGACTGTAACTGATTTTTCCCCCACATTTAGAAATCTTGTTGCAAGTACACAGTGATTTACAAAGTAGGAACAAATAATATATATTTTAGAAGGATATTCCATGAGCACTTCATACTTGTTCTTGATATCAAACTATGGAACCCTATAATTAAGTGTGCCATAGATAAGTATTTTAAATATGGTATCACCTAATAATGGAAACTTGGTGGTCAAATCAGTTGAGCATATATTGTGAGAAATGGTAATTACTAATTAGCACATCTGAATCTTTATAATATAACCACAAAGAGTAGCCTGCTATCAAATTAGAATTTTCCAAACTTGAAGTTAATGGATCCCTTTAAATCATATTCACAAAATTTCTTGTAAACTAATATCCATTTTGCATCTTAAAAGATTCATCCATAAGTTATAACCATTTAACCATTGTTTGAGATCAATCCCTATAGCCTGGGGATGTTAAACCTGCTAATACAAATACATCAACACAAACTGCTCACAAAAGGATACTATCTACACCGTTTTAGACTTTTTATTGATATCAAAGTTTCAAACCATGAAACCCTAAAATAGTGTGCCAAATATAAGGATCTAAATATGCACTCCCCTACCAATGGAAACATATCCAAAGCACTTGAGTATAATTTTGTGAGAAATGGTAATTAGCACACCTAAATCTTTAAAATCTTATATTGTGCAATCATAACCATAGAGTAAGCCTACTATCAAATTAGAATCTGCCAAATTTATAGAAGTTAATGGATCCTCTCAAACATCACATTGATGAATTTTTTTAAAAGCTAAGGCCCATTACACATCTTACAAAATTCACCCATAACTATTTTGACCATTGTCTGAGATCAATCCCTAAAGCTTAGGATCGTTAAACCTTGCTAATATAAATATGGAAAATACACTCATCTCCTAATGTACTAAATGGTACAAACCCACACAAAATATCCAATAAAAAACATCCATAGCCTATCTGATTATTCCAAAGTCATCAATTGAGCCACATAAATTACAAAAACCATCATATGATTTGCATTTTGTAATATTCATCTGCCACATAGTAGCACACACCTAAAATGAAAAATAGGGGCAAGGGATCTATGCAACATTGAATCCACTTGATAGGATTTAATTGCTTTTGAGTTTTGTTAAAATAGTATAAAGTTACCAACTACAAAGGCAAATGTCTTTCTATGAATAAAACTAAATCATCTCATAGGCTAGCCATGAATTCTTGTCATAAATAATGAGGACAACCATGAAACCCTAAAAACATGTACCTTACCAATAAATCCAAAATTGCTTGCTATCACAAAGCATTATACCAAATTTATCCAAAAAGGAAATTAAACGTAAGTAGACAAATCCACATCACATTTTC
>VDFB02030191.1:0-20327 GCA_007258455.2 Sequoia sempervirens
GAAGGAGCATTCGACTCTTATTTATAAGAGAAGAAGTGACTAAATAAGCAAGGCAGTCAACTCCACAAACTGGGAGGATGCCACTTTAGGGAAAGTAGAGAAAGTGGAGGGGCGGTTACGCGTGCATGGAATCTGGTCAGATGTGCCTGCCTCAACGTAGATTTAGCACAACAGTAACACCTATATTCACTCAACATCAATAAAGATCATTTACAAGGCAGTTACAATTCGGTTTGCATGAGGAATCTCCTATCGTTGACCTCTTTGAATGATTCCCTTCGTTGATCTTTGCATGACGACTTTGTTAGTTGTTATGGTGAATGACCAGCTAGCGGAATCTTCTCAATCTAGTGGCCTCGAATCATATTTGAATGGCATTATTAGTACACATAATAATCACATATCTATAACTATCTTAAATAACATTCATTAATTCACATGTAGAATTAACGCAGATAGTCCATATAACATGTGTAACGCCCCACTAAGGGACCCAATGGAAAAACACAAAAAGACATACAACATCATGCCAATAATTTTAAAAAAATAAAAATTAAACTGTCACTAACTAATGTAACTCAACAAACTAATATGGATGACATCATTACATTAACATCATATCATAATCACGTTATGACATAAAAGTAACATTAATCATAACCCATTTACACACCTATCCACCATGGTCCCCTAACGTCGCTGCTATGATACACCTACACTAACTAAGCCTATAAAAATACATTTGATACACTAAAACACATACAGTCAATAATTTGAATGTAAATTAAATCTCATACAACAAATTACATAACATCATCTAACACTATACTCATATAAACTTATTCTAAATCAACACCATGAAAGAGGTACATAAAGACATATCGCATCTACTACTAAATTAAGTTTATATGTATCATAAATACAACATTCTTATGCTAACCTTTCTATTAGATAATAAACAATAATAAATATATCTTTAAGACTACTGCAATCTATTTACATTTTTATTACAAGAATGCTACAACATACAAGATATATTCATCTAAAAAGAATATATATAATACATATTGAATACAATTTTCATGAAAATATCACCTGCACATAAATTTAATCATAGAATGAAGTGAAAGAAAAAACGCTCCATGTTGCGCATGAATTGCACCACCTAAACCCCAATGGATGTTTCGGAAATACCACCCTACCATGTGGAACCCTAAGGCCCAGTCCCTCCGTGCTAGGAGATAATATTAGACCCACACACAAACAAACAAAGAAACAACAAGTGGTTGACACTAGCCATCCAATGGAGACTACCAAAATAAGAATCAACCAAAAATTACAAAGACTTCCACAAAGGCTTTCAGGTACTTCTAAAGACCCAATCACATAACACAACAGATAGAAAACCCAAAAGCTTATCATTATACCACGACACCACAATGAAGCACATTACATCATTTTTACAATCTTATAACATGACAACCAATACAATAAAAATCAAAGAATAAATTTATACCCTCTAATACAACTTTTAGAACTGAACTAATTCCTACTTGACAACAGTCAAATTTGCCAACCATAAAATAACTATAAAATAGTCATATCAATTCGAAATCAAAATATGTAAAATACCCATTTCAGATTTAGTCGTTAACTACTCAGCAACATGGAAGAAATTGACTAAAAATAAATCATAAATTTATAAAATGCAAAACAACAGACGACTCTCATAAAACCCTTTTCTTGATAATACTCAATTACAGTTAAATGACAAAATGAGTAACTCAACAACCAGATTTTATAAAAAAAAATATATTAAAAAAAAATTTAAAATTAATTTAAGCTCTTTCAAACCCCTATAAATCTAAAATCTCGATCTTCCATTGGCTAGTTATAGAGAGAAATAAATATGTTTGCAGTCATAGAGGAGCAACTTGACAGTAGTCTCGTGTTTCAATCATATCTCACAAACTACGATCTAGGTTTCTAAGATTTTTGAAAAAAATTTAAATGACAACGAGATGAAAAAACTCTTTAAAAATCTCACCAACCCAGTTCATAAAAATAGATTTATGAGCAACGCAATCAAACCCTTTTACTGGTAAGAACAAAAAGAACAATAAACATATATTGATTTTTATTTTTGAACAAATAAATATTTTATTTACACACAAAAATAAAACTATATAATATTTATTTCCAAAAATCATAGAGAGATAAATCAATCAAATTATTCATACACACAAAAATAAAATTACATAAAAGATATCAAAATCCAACCTAAATCCAACGCTTGGCAATGGTAGGAATTTGATGCCGAGCTCCGAAAACATTAACTTTCAAAACCCCCAAATTGCAACAACTTTCTCCTTGCTTCTTCCTCTTTGCAAGCATGACCACAAACTCCCAAAAGAATCCAAAACAAAATATCAACTCCAGAACCAAATCACCCTAAAAAAAAATAGAGAAAAACCCTCTCTCCCCAAAATAAAGAAAATCACTTTCCATGCATTGGCTCTTCTTTTCTTGCCCATGCATTGGCTCTTTTTTTCTTGCCCATGCATTGGCCCTTTTTAACTTCTATTTTCGTCACTTTTCAAAATGAAGTAATTATAGTAGGTTTAAGACTTTAAAAATGAGATTTAATGAAATAAAAATACCTAACCCATAAGGCTATCACCCATAAATCATTTTAAACCATTAAAACCACATAAAGACTTCATAAAACATAAATTAAGTGACCATTTTAATAAAATGAATCAAAAGACTAATAAGAAAAAAGTTATATCCAAACAAAAGTAAAACAAACTTTATTCAATAAATAATAATCAATAACAAAATACTTGATAATAATAATAAAAAATGATTAAATAATCATTCTCCAAAATAATAACATATTAATATGTGCATGAAAATATTATGACTTATTAATATAAATAAATATATCACTTATGAATAATATTAGATCACACTCAACACATTAATAACAATTATAATAACTAACATATTTCATAAGAAACATTCACATAAGTGCAACACTCCAAACATAGGATAAAAGAGATTGGGTATTGTCTCATAACAACTCGAAAATGGTGGTCACATACTAAATCAATTGTCCCTAGTTGGGGACCATGGCCAGGGTTAGGTTATAACTTGAGCCTAGATGTTATCTCCTTAACCACAATTGGGATTAAAAGCACGCTCAAATCTGCTAATTTAGGTGGAGACGTAGCCTAGTACCTATTCACTCAAACATACAAATTAGAGCACATGTGCATAATAGCCGAAGCACTAGGAAAGAAACTCTAGCAATCATATCTCATGTTTGTATGTCTTTCATACGCCCAATGGTACGATGTCGCCCTTTCCACTTATCCTAACAAACATACTACTGCATCACTTAACTATCCAAGTAAATCTCTGCATAATAATAATAACATGACAATATACATCATACTCACTAAAGCACTAACAGAAGCTCATGTCTCATATTGTAACCACAAAGTTTGAACACAAGTCAGTACATCTTTATGACAATAAACATAATCATAATCAAAATCATAATAACATGTCAACATAATAATAATATTTTAGAATCAAGTGAAAACCCTAAAAGTAATCAAAACACTCTCATCACATCAATATGTCCATAAATTCATAATATACAACATCAATTGTTTAACATTATTAGCACATACCTTTAAATATCCTTATTATTTTACCTTTGTCTTCAAGTTTCAAAGCCAAACTTCCTGCACATCCATAGTGAGAATGGAGGGGCACTACAACATGTCAATATCATTAAAGATTTGTAGAGATGAAATTAGGCCCAATGTCTATGTTTTCGAGGAAATATCAACATTCAACATCAAGGTTCATGACAATTTTAGCAAATAGATCATAGATTCCACCAAAATCTAACCATAAACTAGACTCATCATCCCCCCAACCTAGGGTTTTGCTAGTCCTCCAGCGGGGGAAGGGTTGTTCTTTTGCATAGTCCAAGCCCTGAAATTTGGAACTTCCAACTATCCCACATCAGTGATTGTTGTACTTGAATCAGGATCCCAATAGAACCCTTGTTGTTTGTCCAATCAATTCCATCTTTGTCTCTCTGCAACAATATCATAGTTGTGAAACTTGTAATTTGGCACAAGCCACATCAAGAGGGGTGGTTGAAAAGTCAGTGGAAGCCAGAATCGTCCGTTTTTCCTCCCAATTTGTATATATTTGTCAATTCTTTTAAGTGTTGTAGCATAATTTTGTATAGAGTGGTGCTCAAATTGCTTTAGCTCATCAGTTAGGTTGTTCCATATTTGTGACAGGTACCTCTTCATAGTTTCCTCTTTTGCTTTTTCCACCACTTCATATTCACTGTAAACTGCTTCTATCCAAGGCATAATCCTATTACCATAGCTAGGTCTAAGAAGCATTATGCGCCACTCCCAATAAATTTCCCCTGGATTTCTTGATTCAGCCTTGATGGGTAGAGGGATGTTGGATTCCAATTGCTTATAAGCCCCATATTGTTGTCCCCAACTAATCTCATTTTGTACCCAGGACATAAATGTCTTTTTTTGGACATCCCCCATATATAACAGTGGATTCCAATCATGGTCTTGAGTTACAACATAATTATGCAAATAAAATTCACATAACAAATTATTCATCTCATGGGAGGCAATCCAATAAGCATTGAAAAATTCAATAGGAGCCTCAATAGAAGGGTTCAAACCTGAGACAATTCTTGCCAGCTTAAAAGAAAAATATTTCTCCTTCAAATGCAAAACATAGACCCTTGCAGGGGCCCTACATTCTACTATCTGGGGTACTAAAGTTGTCATATCATCCACCTTCTTCTTTAAAGTGGCATTTTTTGCATCCTTGTCTGCAATCTCCTCATCTTTCTTTTAAATTTCCCTCTTCATCCTATGTTTCTCTTCTTTCCATTCCTCTTCTCTACTTTGCATCTCTTTCCGTAAGTGCATAGCTACCATGTGCATTGAAAAATTAGGGAGGTTATGTATTCCTGCCAGCATTTTTCCTAGAACTAATGCTTTATCTTCATTTAGTACCAGTTGTAGGGATTTAGGTTGTTCAGTCAAGTCTGGTTGCAGGGCTTCGTGTTCCTATTTTTTCCCATGCTACAAGATCTCTTGCTGTAGGAAATCCTGATTTTCCTCATACCCTTGATTGTCAACTTGTTCTGCAATATCAGCAAGATCTGCCAATGTTATGTTTGTTGCTTTCTCAAATATATCCTCTTCCTCGATATTCACCTGCTCCATTCGAGCTTTTGTGTCCCCCCGTGATATTTCTCTAGACTTAGGGCTTTCTTGCAGAGGCATATCAAAGGTTGGCCTGGCTAGTCTTGATTTTCTGGGAGGGCTTTCACATTTTTCTTTGGCTGCAGGATGAATAATGTTAGCCTTCCACTTCCTAGAGCTTGATACTTCTTTTTCTATCGGCTTCTTTTTATATTTTCCTTTTCTTATTTATGCTTCTCTCTTTTGTGCCCTAGTTTTGATTAGGATGTCGAGTGGAACATCATCATCAGAATCTGGGGAGGAACTCTCTTTGTCTGAGTGCTCTGTCTCAGAAGAGCTAATCTCTATGGTTTGTTCTATTGTAGGAACGTTTGCACTAGGGCCTGCGCAAGAGGTTGAAGCACCAAGAGTGGTTTCAGCCGCACTCAATCTCCTGCTAGACCTATGGGGTTGAGGTACAACCCTAGGTCGTAAATGCTCAGGTCTAATTTGATCAATATTTATGAATTCTTCCCAAATCATCTCAGATACATCATGCAGAGACTTCTCAACTAACAATTTAATCAAACAATGGTGGGAAATAGAATTGTCCCTACCTTTTTGAATCTCAGTTGCCATGATTGAAAGAAGGTGGTAAAGCACGTTCGACACATTCATCCTCCTCCCATGCCTCATGTGATTCAAGAGTTTAAAATGCACATAATGTAGATTTGATTGGCGTCCTTCACAGGTGATATATTTTATGACATGAATAGCTATTTGCTTCCATGGCTCAGGTAGAGAGGTTCTTTTTGCACCTTATTTATCCACGCTCAATGGAGGGTCGCCAAGTTCTATAGATTCAGCCCTAACTGACCTAGTGTCTCTGGAAGTAGGGTAATCTTCACTATCAATGGGCAACCCTGTAACTTCTACAATTCTTTCTTTAGTAGCCAATGCTTTTAGGACTTTTACCATGGCTTTTCCTTTAGACAATGTTTGGGAAAATTCTAATGCAATGTCTTCATTAAAACCATTCAACTTCATGAAATAGTCTAACCAACCACAGTTTATGAATTCAGCTTATGAAGGTACATCTTGCAGTAATACATCATGAACCATGGGTTCATTCCTAATTAACCCACCTCCCATTGTCTGCAATCAACAATCACTCTGCAAATTTTCCTTCCTGCAATACTACCAAGTTTCCAACGCCAATGTCACATGAATTTTCCTTTTTTGTTTTACCTTTTCTTTCTTTCTATTTTACCTTTTGGCAACTTAAGATTATGATACAATCAATAATGGCAGTAAATGAATAATAAAGGAAGGTTATGATGGAGAAAAATGGTGGTGGCAGTTGGTGTCACCTCACACATATGAGTCGTCATCTTACTCATAATTCAAATTGGCTCGATTTAAATTTGTTGACGTAGACTAGTATGGACTAACATGTGGGAAAAGTACTCACATCTTCCCCCTCCCCCAACCTAAATTTGAGCATGTGTCCTCACATGCGAGGTGGTGAGGATGATTTGACAAGGACAGGGAATAATGACATGCTATGGTGAACGTCCATATTAATTCACGGCAATTAAATGAATGCACTAAACACAATTAATAGATAGCAATTAATGCACACATACCTAGATTCATTGCAAAGATTGTGGAGAAAGTAGCGGTCACCTTTTAAGAAATAAGTTGAGCAATTAATGAAAATGAGATGGAATGAGGTGGAGTGGAATGAAGTGAAGTGATGGAAGAGAGAGAAAGGTGGAGATGGATGGGCGGATGGGTGGATGGGTGAAGAAGTGGACTCCCACAGAAGTGGAAGTATTTATTATGACAAATACATACCTTAATTAGCCAAAAGGAGAGACACTAGATCCAATTCCTTCGGCTGTAGGAAGTTTGGGTGTTGCATGCTGAGTGAATTGTTGCAGGAACTCCTCTTTGGACGTTGGCTTGTGATACAATACGAGGAGATGACCATTGACAAGCAGCTTAAATATGACTGGGTCAATAGTAGCGAGTTGAACAACACCATCAGGGTATACTTCAACAACCTCATATGGTCCTAGCCACCTTGTCTGCAATTTTCCTGCATTATCCTAATATCTGGAATCATAAAGCAAGGCCCAATCTCCTGGTTGGAATTTCTTGCCCTTGATGAATTTATCATGCCACCTGATTCTCTAATTTTGCACTACCTTTGTGTGATGCAAGGTTGCTCTCCTCATCTCATCCAAAGCATTCAGTTGCAGGATTCTTTCTCTTTGTGCCTCAAACATATCCATCCCCTGTTGGAAAACGTGCCTCAATCTTACTGGATTGTAAACTCTTGAAAGAGAAAATTCGGTGAGACCCTCTGGAAGTCTTACCGACTAGCAATTGTATTCTAACCTTCTGAAGTGCTTAGATCGCTGAGACTTTGTTTCGGTCTTGCCGACATCGGCAAGACATTTCGGTCACTGTGAAAGTTCTAACTCTTTCCGCCCGGGCAGACCTCTTGCCAACGGGTTGTTTCCTTTTGGTTATCGGGGAGACTCATAGCGACAAAAGTCATCGAGGAGAAGAATGAACATTCTGAATGACTCATTCCGACATAGTATGTCTCACCGAGGTTTTACACATTGGTGACGGATGTCATCGGGGAGACTCTTGGCTGACAGGTTTGCATTTGGTAAGAATTCTTGCCGAAGGATGTGGTCTCGCCGACAGGCTAGTGCATTCGATATGACCTCTTAGCGATAATTTTTCTCTCTCTGACTGTTTTGTGCTCGGTATGATGTCTCGCCGATAGTGATGGTCTCACCGATAGAGCTACATGAGTTGAACATCGGTGTGAATTCTTAGCGATATTGTTTGTCTCGCTAACAGGTATGACCGATAGCACTTGTCTTGTCGATAGATCTGCATAAGATGGATTTGTGTTCGGTATGACCTCTCGCCGATAGTGATGGTCTGGCCGATGGTTCTGCAGTGGATATCGATGTGATGACTTAGCGATAGAGTGAATCTAGGCAACAAGTTTGAACTCGATATGACTCTTTCCGATAGTGGTGACTTTTTCCAATAATGATAGTCGGGCATTGTGGCATTGGGGAGACACAGCCTAGTGTATCACTGACATGCGACATAGTTTGAACGCCTTGACCGAATGTCTATCCTATGTGGTCTGTTATGAGCCAATCAAAGAAGTGAAATGTAAACTGTTAGCAATTGGACTGTTGTGACCGTTCCTGTGTGGAAGGTGAACAAATTGTGAGGAGAACGACTATGCTCAGGTAATGGCGGATGACAATGAATAGAGAGTGATAACGAAGTGTTGTTCAATTGAGCATGGATTGATCTGAGTTAATTCTTTGGATGTTTCAGAGAATTATTCTGTACAAGATTGGTCAGTAATTGTGATTTGTAAATTGACATCAGAAAGTGAATTCTATACTTTGTATGTAATTTTGCTTACTGTAATACAAAGAGGCTTTTCTTGGTGTGGTGGTTTTTCTCCCGTAAGGGTTTTTCCATGTAAATCTGGTGTCCAAATTGTGTATGTTCATTTCTTTGTATTGTTATTCTTTTAAGTGTATCTTAATTGAACTATAATTGTAAAATTTAAAATCTTATATGCATTCTTCCCTAAGGTTTTGATGTTAGGAGAGTTTGTTCTGCACCTAAGCTTCCCTTACATCCCCAAGTCTACTGCAGTCCTAAGAGTCTTATATTCAAATTCAATGGGCATCATGGATGTTTTTCCATACAACAACTCAAAAGGAGTGAAGCCTGTAGTTGTCTTCCAGGTTGTCCTATAGGCCCAAACAGCTTCAGGCAGCCTATTTGCCCAATCCTTTTTATGAACCACTATTTTGGTCAAGATGGCTTCAATCTCCCTGTTAGTCACCTCAACTTGGCCATTGGCCTAGGGGAAATAAGGAGTAGACTTATTGTGTCTTATGTTGTACTCATTGACCAATGTTGCAACAAGGGTTGATATGAATTGAGCCCCTTGATCAGTCACTATCTCTCTTGGAACTCCATACCTTGTAAAAATATCCTTATAAAGAAATTCAGCAACCTTATTATCTCTTGCATGCTTCATGGCCTTAACTTCTACCCACTTAGTTACATAATCAGTGCAAACTAAGATATAAGACTTACCATTTGATGGAGGATCAATGGGTCCTACAAAATCTAGTCCCCATTTGTCAAATGGAGTGATTACTACTTGAGGGAAAAGTGGAATCTCATCAGATTTGGTTGGTCTACCCATCCTCTGGCATCGATCACAATTTCTTGTATAAATTCTTGCATCCTTGTGGAGTGTTGGTCAGTAATATCTTGTGTTCAAGATCTTCATTGTTGTCCTCTTGGATACAAAATTCCCTCCACATGGTTCACTGTGGCATGCATGCAAAATATCATATGTCTCATCTTCTCTCACACATCTCCTCATGACATGGTTTGGTCCAGTATAAGACAAACATCCAACAATCCCTGAAAAAGGAAAATATTTTTCAATGAGCATCCTTCTCTCTTTTGGAGAGAAGTGAGGAGGAACTATCCCTATGACTAGATAATTAGCTATGTTAGCATACTAGGGTGTTTGCACGATGATGGAAAATAGATGCTCGTCATGAAAGGAGTCATCTATGGCTTGATTGTCTTCTGATGTAGTCATCCTTGAAAGAAAATTTGCAACAACATTGTCCTCCCCTAGTTTATCCACAATGGTTATGTCAAAATCCTGCATCAACAATAACCATCGTGGCAACCTACCTGTGATCAGGGGTTTATTCATGAGATATCTAATGGCTGCATGATCGGTGTGCACACAGATTTGATAGCCTATTATGTAGTGCCTGAATTTGTTCAGGGCATAGATCACTGCCAACATTTCTTTTTTTGTCACTGTATAGTTGAATTCAATTCCTTGCAAGTTTTTGTTGACAAAATAAATGGTATTTTCAATAGCTCCTTCTTTATGTCCTAAGACTACTCATATGGCATAGTCTAATGCATCTGTATGGATGTGAAAAGGAAGCTCCCAATTAGGTCCTTTGAGTATAGGAGCATGATTCAAAGTTGTCTTCATATCAAAAAATGCTTTGTCATAGTCTTTTGTCCATTGAAATTCAGCATCTTTGGTAAGAAGAGTATACAATAGCGCTGCTATTTTGTCAAAATCCTTGATGAAATTCCTATAATAGCCTACATGTCCCAAGAAACTCCTAACATCTTTTTGTTTTGCAGGTGTGGGCAGATTTGTGATTACCTCAATCTTTGTAAGGTCTAATTGAATTCCTTTGTGAGAGATGTAGTTTCCAAGAACTACACCTTACTGCATCATCATGAAACACTTTTCACTATTTAGAGAGAGATTGTGATCTTCACATATCTATAGTACTTTCCTGAGATTCTCCAATGCTTCATTGAAATCAGCACCATAGGTGGTGAAATCATCCATATAAATTTCCATGCAATCATGAGAAATATCTAAAAATATGTTGATGACTTCCCTTTGAAAGTTTGCAGGTGCATTGGATAAGCCAAATGGGAGTATCGAGTAGGCATAGGTCCCCCATGGATAGGTAAAGGTGGTATTCTCCTAGTCCTTAGGTGCAATTTGGATCTCATTATAGCCATAAAGCCATCTAGAAAATAAAAGTATTGCTTTCCTAAAAATGAGTCCAAAACTTGATCTATGAAGGGCAAAGGAAAATGGTCCTTTTTGGTGGTAGCATTAAGTTCCCTGTAATCAACACAAACTTTCCATTTCCATCCTTTCTTGGGAACATTCACCAATGGAGACACCCACTGGCTATCTGATATGGGGTAGATAAATCCTGCATCTAGCAATTTCTGTAGTTCTCCTTTTACAATTTCTCTTAGTGCAAGGTTGATTCTTCTTTGTGATTGTCTAACTAGGGTACAATCATCTCTAATATAAATTCAATGAGTGCAATGATTAGGGTCCAATCCCTTCATCTCATGATAGTCCCATGCAAATGCATGCTGGTGAGTCCTTAGTAAATTTTCCAACAACTATTGTTCTTCATTCAGTTTGTTGTTAATATTCAGATATTTTCCTTCTAACACCTGTACTTGTGTAGTTGACTCTATCATAGTTGCTTCATTAACACATGGTACCTTGAGTTCATATGGAAGTACTATATGGGACATACCTTTTGTTGCATGAATTTTAGCTGTAAGAAGAGCGGTTGCAAGAAGAGTGGCTGCAGGAAGTGCATCTGCAGGAAGAACGACTACAAGAAGAGCAGGCAGAAGTGTCCTAAATAGAACAACAGAATGAGAAGATGATGCTTCCTCCACTTCACAATGATTCTGAATGATGTTATCCAATACTTCATCTTCATCTTGAATTTGCATGAAAGAGCTTCTGCCTAACATCATAAGTTGCGCCACAAAATTAACTTCCTCAGCCTCTTCACCAACATGTGGCCATACGGGATTATCCTCATCATGGAATGGCTGAGCAGGAGGATAAAGAGCAAGCTTTTTGATGCTCTTTCCATCATAAATGGTCATGTCTCATGTCCTGCATCCAATTTATGCATCTTTTGTTGCTAACAATGGCCTTCCAAGAATAATGGATACCCGCCTAGTGTGGCTTTAGGAGAGAGAATCATGAAATCTGTTGGGTACTCCCATGAGTCTAGAATTACCAAAAAATCCTCTACTATACCATCAGGCTTAATAGTAGAAATATTAGCAAGTTGTAGGACAATATGAATAGGTCGCATGCTTGCAACATTTAGTTGTTGCAGGATATCCTTAGTCATTACATTGATTGTTGCCCCCAAGTCAATCAAAGCATTCTTTATTTGGATTATAACAACTCTTACCACAGGACTACCTGGGTCATTTTACTTAGGGACATTCACTTTCCCAAGCATGATGTCAGCTAGTTTTCCCACCACATGAACCGTAGTGGGGTCTTTATTCTTCCTACCTGGCTTCTTAAGGCATGCTTCCTTGATTTCCTTGCCATAGATTGGAACATCTTTTATGGCCTAAAATAGGGGTATCTGGACACATATATGCTTTAGCTGATCTATAATGTCAAAATTTGTGTCCTCATTTTCTTCCTTCTTGGCAACTTCCAATCTATGAGGAAATGGTGGTTCTTGCTTAGTCTACTTGACTGGGACTGGTTTGAGATTTTTAGGTGCACTAGGCTGAATGGGGGTATTCAAAGGCTCCTCTTCTTCCACAGGAAGCTCAGTGATAATGGGTGTGGAAGGAGCTAGTATAGTAGTTCCTAAACGCAAGTGGATGTCACTCACACTCACAACATATATAGGGAATTGATTTGAATCGGTAGAGTATACAGGTTGTTGTTGTGGTTTGTTATTTGGATTGGGTGTAGGCTAAGCTAGTAGCTGAGTAGGTTTAGGTGGATTTGAGCTTGAATTAGCAAGTGGAGGCATTATAGCAGGTTGATGGGGCTGAGAAGGTGGTTGCATGTAGCTATTGGGTTGGTTTGGCCATTTTTGTCCTCCCCTCCATTGATTTATTTGTTGCCAATTTCCTGGGGGTGGCTGCCAACTTCCATGAAACTGTTGCCAATTCCCCTGAGGTTGCTACCACTGGGGTGGATATTTTTGATGATTAGGCCAGGTATTTGGAGGGTTACTCCAAGGTTGTGGTGGATATCCTCCATATTTGGATGGATATGGGGGCTACCATTGGTTACCAGGTGAATAAGAATTAAAATATGGCCCAACAAAAGAGAGTGGATCTAGTGGCATAACTTGTCTTGGAGCCCAAAACCTCCTTTGTGCAACATAGTATACTTGATCTTCTTCAATCTAAATTGGCTTGAACTCAGGTGCAATCTACTTGATTTCAATATTAGCTACCATCTTGCATCTGTATTCTTTCTTCTTTTGTCTGCAATGGGGGAAATACTCTACCAATGTTTCCTCTGCCTCCTCTTGTTTCTTCTTGTCCTAAAGTGCATCCAGCTGAGTAGCTAGATTGTTTATAATGTCTTGCTTGAAGTCTGCCAACAAATGAGTAATATCCATTCTTGAGACTCCACTGGTAGATGACTTACCCATGGAAGATTGGTAAGCTCTCCCTTTCTTTGAGGCTTCCCTAGACTAGTTATCACTTATCTTCTTGATATCCTCCCAAAGAAATTGGGAGATATCTCCTCCTCCCATCAGGTCCAAGACATCAGTGCAATTGTCATTGATTCCTCTTAGGAAAAGCAACTTTTGTGAGTCTTCATTAAGTGTATGGTGTGGATATTTTTATAGTAAAAATAGAAACCTTGCAATGTAATCCTCCAAGCTCTCATCTTCCTTTTAATGCATCCTAAAAATGTCACCTCCTCTCATGTCACTGCCCCTACAATAATCCTTGTATTTTTCAAGGAATTTTGTCTTCGTGTTATCCCATGTCTCCAAAATATCTCTGCCTAGGCTCATGAACCATCTTAATGCAACTTCTTTCAGAGTGGTAGGAAATAGCTTAAGCCTATGGGCATCGGTGGTATAGCCATAACTCCTATAGAGTATGTCAAACTCAAACAAGAAGGTATCAAGATCTTCTCTGAAAATTTTGTAAAACTTGGGAAGGACTGAAGCAAGGATATTTTTGAGGTTGTCTACTTCATTCTGATGAGCAATGGGGAAAGGAAAAGTCGATTGGTTAGGTCTATTTCTATTTGCATCGCCCATGCCTGCTTTATGTAGTTCCAAAGAAAAGAGATTCTCAAGCTAATTTTGGTCTTCAGAGGAAACTTCAGAGCTAGTAAGATCAGAAAATGCATCAACAAAGGGGTGTGGATCTTCTTCTTCTTCTTCTCTTGGCAGGTTCTTATATTCAACTAGCTGGAATGGATTAGAATTGTTAGGAAGGAATCTCCCATAAGAATCTATTCTCCTTCCTTTATGCATGCGATATCAATTCACTATCAGCTAGCTCACACAAATAATTGGTAAAGAATAAGGGGGTTCATTACTTCCTAAATGAGGGGTATACTAAGAACAAACTTTCAGAAATACTACAAGAAGAAAAACTACCAATGACTCCAAAGAACTCCCTAGTTTGACAATATCCCTGACAATGGCACCAAAAATGTTGGCCTCCTACGATGATTTGACAACTAAGCCCTTACAGCTATGATTTAGAGATTAGACATTTAAACTAAATAGCCATTCGATTAGCATGAAGGTGCATTTTACTTGTCAACCCAGGGACATGAACTTGAAATGGTTCAATACAGTGTGTGCACTAAGGGTCCCCAAGTAGAGATATTCATTCTACAACTAAGAAAAACATAATGTTGAAGATAAATTGCTTAGAAAGAGATAATATAAGTACTGAACATCAACCAAAAACTGTGCTAATTAGAAATGCATGACAGAAATGAAAATCTAAGCAAACTAATAGGAGACTACTATGTCTACTTTAGCTCCAGGAACAGTCACAAAATGTAATTCTAGTGGCTACAAGAACAATCAATGCCAGATTTTTAACTAATTACTAAACATAAAGTAATAACTAAACTAAACTAAGGAAGGAATGCTCACCAAGTGGGCCCCCTTGGATGAGTATCCTCTAAAACTAATGTAAACTCATATGCACAGACTTATAACTTCATCTTATTCATTGGAAAAAATGAGTACAATAGAGCAATGTAGTTGTATTGTTGAAAACTAAGAATGCAAGTACATCATCAGATCGTGCAACCTTTTGAGAAGGAGCATCCAACTCTTATTTATAGGAGAAGAAGTGACTAACAAAGCAAGGTTGTCAACTCCATGAACTGGGAGGATGCCACTTTAGGGAAAGCAGAGAAAGTGGAGGGGCGGTTATGCGTGCATGGAATCTGATCAGACATGCCTGCCTCAATGCAAATTTAGCATAGCAGTAACGCCTATATTCGCTCAACATCAATAAAGATCATTTACAAGGCAGTTACAATTCGGTTTGCATGAGGAATCTCCTGTCGTCAACATCTTTGAATGATTCCCTTCGTTGACCTTTGCATGACCACTTTGTTAGCTATTATGGTGAATGACCAACTGGTGAAATCTTCTCAATCTAGTGGCCTCGAATCATATCTACATGGCATTATTAGTACGCATAATAATCACATAGCTATAACTATCTTAAATAAAATTCATTAATCCACATGTAGAATTAACATAGATAGTCCAAATAACATGTCAATATCATTAAAGATTTGTAGAGATGAAATTAGGCCCAATGTCTATGGTTTGAGGAAATATCAACATTCAACATCAAGGTTTATGACAATTTCAGAAAATAGATCATAGATTCCACCAAAATTTAACCATAAACTAGACTCATCAATTTGCACAATGAAAAGTAAAAATATTATTCATAGATTTCATATTAATATATTCAAATGATTTACAATGTTTTCAATGTGTCTTTATAAATTCATTCATTTTTCTCATGCTAATTTATTTATAGGAAACTAACTCCCAAAACTAACTATTCTAATTTATTATTTTCTAAATATTACCTTAAATTTATTTATAAATTAGCATTTACATGTTAATTTATATATTATTATTTAATATAATCTAAACTATAAGCTAATTATGCAATACTAATTTCAATAGCAAGTTGAATCTCGCCTAGCAGGGCACTCAACATCAACAATCGACTAACCATGCAATAATAGACTAAATTGATAACCATATTACATACACAAAATAACCTTTGCATGGGACTGTCATGACATGAAAGGCCTTGACCTAAACCTCTACACACACTATATATACGTCAAGGATGATTGTAGATCTATAAGGAAATCACGATGAAAAATGAATCCTCAAGTCCAATATATAGTGAAAAATGAATTATAGGAACTCTTGGACACTAAATTCATCTATGCAAAAACATAGTCAATGAGTCTCTCCTTTGATGATAGTTCCCAAGAAGGGAGGTAAGTGGTGTGTTTTTGTATATTATAGAGAGCTTAATACCGCTACAAGAAAGGATCACTTCCCCCTTCCTTTTATTTCTCAATTCATGGATTTGTTGGTGGAAAAGAAATACTATTCCTTTTTGGATTGTTTTAGTGGCTATAACCAAATTAGAATTGCACTAAAGGACCAAGAAAAACAAACCTTTACCTAACCATGGGGTTCCTATGCTTATTCAATCTTCCTTTTAGTCTATGCAATGCCCTTGTCACTTTCTAGAGAGTTATGTTGATCATATTTTCTAATCTCACTAACTATTGTATAAAATTCTATATGGACAAATTTACAACTTATGGTAATATATATGATGAATGATTTAATAATCTTGAAAAGGTACTAAAAATATGCCAAGATCATAGCCTATCTCATAATAATGAAAAATGTTATATGATGATGGGGGAAGGTATAGTTTTAGGTCACTACATTCTACAAAAGGGTATCCAGGTAGACCCAAAGAAGATTGTAGTCATAAAAAATCTATCCATGCCCTAGAAATAAAGAGATGTCAAGATCTTTCTTGGCCATGCAAGGTAATATCACAAATTTATCAAGGTTTTAGAAAAATAGTTGCTCCTTTGTCCTTCTCTCTAAAGATGTTGAGTTTGAATGGACAACTACGTTCTAAGAAGCTTTCCATACCCTTAAGAATTCCTTAACTGGACAACACCTATGTCACAAGGACTAAACTGGACCATTCCTTTCCATATCCATATAGATGCATTTGATTTTTCCAATAGGAGTTGTGTTGGGTCAACAAGATGGTACATTCAAATATGTTATCTACATCAACAAAAATTTCCAAGTAGTTGAGCTAAATTATATTGTTACTGAAAAGGAAATGATGTTTTTAAATCTAATTGCTTTTGGATTTGATTGTGTGGTAGTTCAAATCCAGAAGCAATTAGATTTAAATTCATATGGATTGTGGAAATCTAATTACATTGAAAGGAAATAATGGTTGTAGTCTATTCTATCAATAAATTTTGGCATTGCATTATAGGCTACCATATGTTCATCCATACTAATTGTAACATGCCAATTGTTCTATAAAGATAAATTCTCTAAATTTTACCTTTAAGTGCATAAACTAGGTACATTTCCCAATGCAATAAAACATTTTCTTCCAAAGAGATATTTAATAAGCATTAATAACACAACAATATTTCCAAACATTGTTCTCTTTCATAGCAAAGATTTTTATATGCTTTCAAAGATAGATTACAAATAAAACATGCATAGCTTTTCAAAGCTTCCTTCGGTAATATCGACAATAGATGTGCATCGATCCAAGAAGATTCCCTCAAACCTTGGCTGCCAACTGAAGAGGAGAACCATCACTCAATTGTGTTTTCATTATCCACGAACTCTTAGGAAGTTTCCTGCACATATGCATATATGGCAATATGGCCCTACCCTTCGACGAAGGAGTTGGTTTGATAACCTCATAACTGTGGCCTATCTAAACTCAGTGTTGTGCCCTACATGACTATAACTTATATACATCCTAACTTGTATGGAAATCATGAACTAGCATGCATAAAAGGTACACAGTGAAATTGACAGCATAACCAGTGGCAAATTACACTACTTTGGCCAAAGTTTCATATAAAAAGTCATCCTAGATCACATACACTTCCCTAGCTCAATTTGTCTCAAGATCAAATGTACACTATACATAGGTAATCCCTTATTCTTTAACCACATGAATAACCTATTCCTCTTATGTTTACAACATATCTATTAAGTGCATTCCTACGCATAAGCTATACTCATCATAAGGTTATATATTCCCATGAGTAACCTATGTTCTACCTCAGGTTTGATTCCACAAAAAATTTACAATGAATAACTTCATAGCTAATAATGCTTCTTCATTTCCTAGTATTAAATACTAAGTATGAAATCACTCCTTAATACAGAGTATGTACAAACAACATCTCGCAATCACATTGACAAGAGAAAATAGATTCTTTTACTTCAAGAAATGACAATCTTTCCCTATACTAGTTGTGATAAGTCGAATATAGGCATTAGAAAACAAGCAGCAAATAAAAGAGTGCAAATAAACACCAAAACAACCTACACCTCAAGATTAGCCTAAGTTGGAAACAACACAAGATAAAAAACAACAAATGGAACTTTATACCTTGTCTCGAATAGATCGTTTGGTTGGCCCTTCGATCTTCGATGTGTATGCTCCTTGGATGGCACAAGATGCAAGCTAAATGATGTTGAGAGGATGAGTGCAAGTGGATGAAAACATGAAAATGGCTAAGTGTAGATTGAGAAATAAAATTGCAAAAGTTTGGCTAACAAAATGATCTCCTCCAAAATGAGAGAAAAGAGGGGGTATTTATAGGAATTTTGAGAATTCCTAGAAGAGATGGATGGCCAAGATTGAGCCACCAAATATTAAGATGTAGGGCTAAGGTGAGTTGAGAACTCACAAGCCCTCACATCTTGACATGTGGCGTGTGATATAGCCCTAAAAGGTGAAGTGGACATGAGGTGGAAAGATGGTACATGACATGGAGGGGGGTACAAAGTACCTTGGGATTGGACAAGATCTCCTCATAAAGGAGGTCCTTGTCCCCATGTGGGTGAGAGGACATGTGAGGAATTAAAAATTCTTAAATATTCCCATGGGGAGATGGGAAAGAATAAATAATAAGTGAAGGACATGTGGGAAGAAGTGAAGGAATTAAAAATTCTTTTTGAGTGCCTTGGGGGATTAAAAGGTGAATTAAAAATTCACACGGGGAAGTGGAGTGCCTTGCCCAAAATGAGAAAGCCTTTAATAAAGTTGACTTAAGGACACATGTCATAAATAGGAGGAGGATTAGTTTAGACTAACCAAATGATTAAGGTTGTGCAAGTACTCAATTAGATGGACTAATGACTCATTAAAAGCAAGTGGGAGATTATGGAGGATGTGACCCTAATGATGATTAAGGGTGTGCACATGCTAACCCTAGTTAATTAGAAGAAGATGGATTAGAGACCAACTTGCAAAAGTTGGAGGATGTGACCATGAGAGAGAAAAGAGGAATTAAAAAATGAATTTTAATTCCAAAAGGGGAATATGACTAAATTAAATAAAATGGTATACTTATTTAATTTAGAGGAGGAAGAGGGGTAAAGTATTCATTAAATTAAATACTTTAGGACCCTATGTAAGATGCAAGGTATTAATTAAATAAATGGTTTAATTAATATTAACAGATGGGATAAGCAACTGGACGAATAAGGAGACGTGTTTGATCATATGGAAGTGATCAAATTGGACGTCTAGATTTTTCCCCTCTTCGAAATACTATTAGGATAATAGGGTTTCGAAGAAAAAAATAGAATACGGATGACTCTATAGAGGAAAAGATCAGAAAAGAGATGCCCCAGCATGGGGGAAAGTGCGTGAGCTGCCTCAAACGGAGGGAATGTGGAGAGGATGCCCCGGTCCAGTGAAGGTAGGCTTAGATCGACGAGTTAGGAGAGAATGGTAGGGTATGCCCCCTCAAGAAGGGGGACGGGGGAGGAAAAGGGAGCCCCGGTCAACTTCTCAAAAGTAAGGAGTGGTATATGTTGTTGGAAAGAGCACGGAAAAACGAAAAGAATGGCGTTTGAACGGAGTCAATCGGGTAAACGGTGTGCAAATGGCGGCCCCAGGAAGAAAGAGGCTGGATGAATTAGTTGGAGGAATTTTTGGTAAAAAAAGAGGAAACAAGACCTGAATTTAAAAAAGGAGGGAAAAGGTAAAAAAGGGATAAAAGGTAATTGTAGAATTACTTGTTGCTCATTGTGACAGCTGGCAAGAGGAGAAGGAGGAGAGGAAGAAGAGGCGGCGAGAGAGAGCAGACACGATGTCGGACTACGACAGTGACATCATTCATCGGGCCGACGAGAGGCTGCTATTCTTCACCCACCATGTCCTATCACGTCAGGTTAGCCCAAAACTTAACTTTATGATTTTGAGTCATTTATGCACGTGTTTTGGAAAAACAAAAATGTGGGTTTTGTCTGGGAAGACGAGACGAAAAATGGGTAGGAGGCAGTTTTTTAAAATTGTTGTAATGTGCATCAATTTTCACGCCAGAGG
>VDFB02030191.1:21236-86645 GCA_007258455.2 Sequoia sempervirens
TCAGAGGGACAGAGATGCAGTGGTGGCGCGGGGACAAGCTGCACAGAGGGAGAGGGATGTGGCAAAGTCGTGGATGCAGACATTACAGGGCGAGAGGGATGCAGCCCGGGCTCAATTATAGAGGGGGCTGGTTGAGGGGGGAGGGCCAGGGACAGATGTGCAGGAGCTGCACATGTAGCTACAAGCATTGCAGGTAGAGAGGGATAGAGGCTCAGAGTAGATACAACAGTTGATACTAGCTCAGGAGGCCTGGGTACGGGAGCGGCGGGCTATCAGTGCAGATTGAGATCGGTATAGGCATGAGCGGAATGTCGTGAGACTGATAGCTGGACAGAGGGATGAGTTTATGCAACAGGTGAGCTATTGGAGGGGGTATATGAGCAGGTTGTTCCAGATCCAGCGCAACGCACAGCGCGCTATGTCAGTCAGGCTCCACCGCCACTAGGGCCGTCCCAGTCATTAGGGACACGCACCAGCGGATTCAGCGATTACCGTCGGACTCCATCTCCATATGGCGGTTACCAGGGGACACCCACCCGTGAGTACCAGGGGACACCCACTCGTGAGTACCAGGGGACTCCAGCACACAGAGGGCCAGTACCCGATTCTCCGCAGAGATCAGATGTGGGCAGCTCATAGTAGAGCGGGCAGATGCAGGACAGTGGTTATTTTTGGCAGACACAGGATGGATGGTTTGTTCATGTCGCCAGAGGGCAGAGGTGATCCACATCTCTGGATTTTGTATCCCATTAGGCGATATATGATGATGTATTGTATTATGATAGGATGTTTATTATTTTGATTATGCGATGGTCTTTATTGACACTATGCATGATATTTTTGTTTATGCAGCTATATGGGATGATTCACGATGTGGTTTCATATATATACACATGTTTATATGGATGGATGGTCTATGATTTATGATTGTGTTTTATGGATGCACATGTATGTTAATATGATTATGATGATGGATGCATAGTTGTTTCTATGATTTATGGTTTATGGATGTACGTGTGGATGGACGATTTATGCATGTTTATTTGATTTATGATGATGGATGCACATGTGGATGGATGATTTATGCATGTTTATATGATTTATGATGCATGGATGCACATGTATGTTATTATGATTATGATGATGGATGCCTAGTCGTTTATGAAAATGGATAATTAGGTATGGTTTATGATGTATGGGTGCACATAAGTGTCAATAAAGACCGTTATGAGAAAGCGGATGGGCGATAGGCGTATGGAAGAGTGCATTTTCCAAAAACAACCATTAATATCCTGAGAGGAAGAGGACTTAAGAGGAAAAAGAATGAGAGTACTTGCACAACTAAAATTATAAGTGATGGTCATGATGGAAACGAAGGGTGCATGCAAAGTGGTGAGAATGCAGTGAAAATGAGATTTTTCCATCTTTGGAGCATTGATTTTTACTATAGCGCAGGATACCAAGTACCTTGATATGGAAGATCAAGGTGAACGAGTACCCTACGCATGAAACAAACACAGCAAACAAGAAGGTTATCCCAACACCCCGAGGTCGCGATGACCTCGGTCGGGCCTGGTGTTGAAATAACCACAAACACACAAAGTTGTCCCAGCGTAACACAAGACCTCGGAGATCTCGGTGGGTCTTACGAGAGACAACCAAGAAAACAACAATCAAAACAAACGATCAAGGTATGCCCCCATTTCAACAAGTCAAAGCACGCCATGGTATGGTGGACCAAGGCAACCCTGAGAAGTGATGGGAAGGAATCCAAAATGATAAACAAAACTCCAAAAGCATCAAGAGATCATAATCAAGACAACAGGTCCTTTGTCGTAGGATCAAGGTGATGGATGGGATTGACGAGGTCTAGTAGGAAAGATTCATCCTGTTGAGACCAAAGATGGATGCTAAATTAGAATGGCCCAGTTGACGCGGGATGTTACCTAGGGACAAGATCTTGTAACACGAGGGAGCTTTGTTTATTAAGAACCGGTTAGAGGTGGGCATAACTTGATGACGAAGTACAAAAGACCGACATAACCTACAGACCTAGGGGCTCGGGGGCCGATCATAGATTAGCCTTGCCTACGTGAAAGCGCAGAGCCCTCGTAGTTCCAGAAAAGACCATGGATAAAGCGAAAAGAAGACAAATGGTAACCGATGACGATGGACAAATTCCCCAGGGGTGAATCAAATAATCAACCTTACCTACGTGACAGCGCAGGGGCAACGTAGTTTGACTGACGGATGTGACAAGATGGGACCTAGGTGAAGACCGACACGATGGATGATCCTACATGATGACACAAACATAACAACGAGAGGAACGAAAGACATACGCTCAGAGTGGGATACTGAAAAGCTCAGGAATGGGGGATAGGCTAGATGGGTCATCCAATGCTCAATCAATATTTACCAAACGGCCTAGGATGAGATGGGTGAGGACAATAGTACGGATGAAGGCATAAAATAACGAAGATGCCAAGTAGATAATGATTAAGCCCTCTATGGATGATGTCCGTTACTAGGTTTACATCATCCATACTTATCCAAGGCGCCACCAAGAGGTGGTTTTCACCATAGGATGGATTTATTTCTCTTGACTATTTTTGGATTTTTGATTTTAATTTTTTTTAATTTTTTTGATTTTTTGACAAGGTGGGGTAACCGAGCAAATTTAGGCATAGAATTTCTTGAGATGCATGATATTAATGGGCTCGTCAAGGGGTTCTCCTTCAAGAGTAGCCAACCTGTATGCCCCAGATCCATATTTAGCAGCTATAATATAGGGTCCCAACCAATTTGCCTCAAACTTTCCTTTCTTGTCTCGGTCTTGTTGAGTGCGCTGGTTCTCCTTAAGAACAAGCTCGCCCACCTAGAATTGCTGAGGACAAACCTTCTTATTGTAGTGACGTTTGAGGCAATTTTGGTATGCTTGCATATGATCATAGGCCTTTATTCTTCGCTCATCCAGTAATTCCAGCTATGCAAGCCGTGCAACACGAGCATCCTCTTCACTGATAAGGTTCTTCAGGGAGATTCTCAATGATGGAAGTTCAACTTCGATTGGCAAGACGGCTTCAGCACCAAACACCAAAGAGTAGGGGGTGGCGCCTGTCGGGGTGCAGATGGATGTGCGATATGCCCAGAGGGCAGGATGAATATGGAGGTGTCAATCTCGTCCAGTGTTATTGACAACCTTTTTGAGAATGGGGATAAGGGTTTTGTTGGTCGCTTCTGCCTGACCATTACCCTGAGGGTAATAAGGCATTGACCAACGGTGTTGGATATGGAAGGTGTCACAGAGGTGTTTCATGGCCTAGTTTTTGAAGGGCTTTCCGTTGTCGGAGAGGATGGTAGATGGGATACCATATCTGCAGAGAATATGGTAAAGGATGAATTTGGAAATCTGAGTACCGGTGATCTATGAAAGAGGCATCGCTTCCACCCACTTGGTGAAGTACTCAGTGGCGGTCATTATGAATGTATGGTCATCGAATGACGGTGGGTGAATCTTGCCAATCAAGTCGAAACCCCACTGAGAAAATGGCCATGGTGTCAGGAGGGGCTGAAGATCTTGTGTCGGGGCGTGAATTAAATTTGCATGTTGTTGGCATGGAAGACACTTCTTCACAAACTCGCAAGCATCGTGTTCCAATGTAGGCCAATAATATCCAGCTCGTAGGATCCTTTTGGCTAGAGCCATACCATTTGAATGAGCCCCACAAACACCTCCATGTACTTCTGTTAGTGTGGCATGGGCTTCGGTCTCATTCAGACATCTAAGGAGGATTCCATCATACCCGCAACAATAAAGCATATCACCAACGATGACATATCGAGAGGAGTGATGAACGAAGGATTTATGTTGATTACGTGTAAGATCTGGGGGTATAATGTTATCATGGAGGTAGGTTTAGATTTCTTGGTACCATGGGGCGGTGGGACCCATGATATCACACACCATGTCAGTCTCAGGGATATCATATGCTGGGATTAAAAGTTGTTCTACAAGAAATTCACATTTTGTCCGGTCCTTGGGCATATCCAGCAGGGAGCCAATAGTGGCCATTGCATCAGCTGCTTTGTTTCGTACCCTGGGAATTTGTTCAAATTGTATAGAGGTGAAATATTTCTTGAAATCATCCACCATGCGCTTGTAGGGTAGCAACTTATCATCCTTGGTTAGGAACTCATCATTAACTTGTCTAATGACTAGCAAAGAATCACCAAAGACTTTCAACTGAGTTATGTGCCACTGTTTTGCAATTTTGAGGTTGGTGAGGAGAGCTTCATATTCTGCCATATTGTTGGTACATGGGAATGCTATCCTGAATGACTTGGGAATGTAGTCACCCTGAGGGGTAACTAATAAAATTCCTGCCCCCGATCCATTGTGTGTATATGATCCATCAAAATACAGTGTCCACGTGGGGGTCTCATCAACGGAGAGGACTTCTTCATCAGGGAATTATGTGATCAATGGATGAGTATCAACTAAAGGAGCCTCTGCTAACTGATCTGCGATTATCTGTCCTTTAATAGCCTTGCGGTCCACATATTCTATGTTGAATTCACTGAGGAGCATGACCCACTTAGCCATGCGGCCAGTCAGAGTGGTTCTAGATAACAGATACTTCAATGGATCGATTTTGGCAATTAATTTAACTAGATGGCTAAGCATGTAATGTCGAAGCTTCTGGGTGCTGAAGACGAGTGCAAGGCAAGCTTTTTCCATGGGGGAGTAGTTTAGCTCATAGCCAACCAATGTCTGACTGATGTAGTAGATTGCCCTCTCTTTCGACGACTCATCATGTTGTGCCAACAATGCCCCCAGCGTGACTGAAGTGGCGGAGATGTAAAGCAAGAGGGGTTTGCCGGGAATAGGTGGCATCAATATCGGTGGATGAGCTAAATATTCCTTAATTTTATCGAAGCCCATCTGACACTGTTGGTTCCACCGGAAGGTGGAATCTTTTTTCAGAAGATGAGTGAATGGCTGACACTTGTCTGCCAGCTGGGCTATGAACCGACGGATGGACTGCATCTTCCCTTGGAGGCTTCTTAACTGTTTGAGATTGCGTGGAGGTGGCATGTCCAGGATAGCTTTTACCTTGGCGGGATCAACCTCAATGCCCCTACGAGAGACTATGAAACCCAGCAACTTCCCTGACGTGACCCCAAAGACACACTTTTTTGGATTTACCCGCAACTTGTAGTGTTCTAACTGTTCAAATATATTTTTCAGGATGGCAGGATGTTCTACTCGTGTTCTGGATTTTCCCAATAGGTCATCGACATAGTCCTCCATGATGATGTGTATGAGGTCATGGAAGATGACCATCATTACCCTTTGATATGTTGCCCCCACATTTTTGAGACCAAAGGGCATAACATTGTAACAAAAAGTGCCCCAAGGTGTTGTGAAGGCAGTCTTATGTTGATCATCAGGTGCGATTCGGATCTGGTTATATCCAGAGAAGCCATCCATAAGGGATAATATCTCGTGTCCTACTGTCAGGTCAACCAACATGTCAATGTTAGGCAGGGGGAAGTCATCTTTTGGGCAGGCTTTGTTAAGATCCCTGAAGTCTGTGCAGACGCGAATGTCTCCATTTGGTTTGGAAACTAGTACTATATTGGAGATCCACTCAGAGTAGTCAATTGGTCTAATAAAACCCGCTTCTAGTAACTTATCCAATTCCTTCTTGACTAACAACGCAACTTGCGGATGCATCTTGCGGAGCTTTTATTTGACAGGCTTGGCGTCTGGGCGAATGTCCAAGTGATGAACCACTAAGGCGGGGTCTAAGCCTGGCATGTCTGAGTAGGACCAAGCAAAGTTAATGATTCCCTCTTGGAGTAGTTGTACGATGACCGGATACTCTTTCTCTGAGAGTGACTTAGCCACATAGGTGACTTTAGGACTTTCAGCAATTCCCAGATTGACTTCTTGGGTCTCTTCAATCAGAATAGATGATCGGGCAGATAACTGAGTTCCCATAAGGGGAAGATGAACATCTCCATCTTCCAGCGCCTCTTTGAGGTTTTCGCCATCAGATGCGTCCTTTATTTTTACTTTTTCAAGGTCAAGAAGTGCCTCAGGGATGTTTTCACTAGATGACCGCCCGTTACTTTTCTTATTCTTATTTTTGCGACTGGAGTGTTCATCCTCCCCCAATCCCATAAGGTTGACATATGTATCCGCAGACATACTAACAGGTGTGCTATTATGTAGGTCCCAATCAATAAGCTCAGGGTGACAAAGGGACAAGCTAATAGTGCAGACAGATAGGCATTCAAACATGGATGATAGGTCGGAGTGATCGACATCATCATACGCACGTATGATGGATTCCTCCTCGGGTATGTCTTCCAATAAGCCCTTGTCCACAGCGACACTATTGGAAGCATTAGACGATGTTTCAGGGCCTTTCTGCTTTCTGTCATACCCAATGCCTATGTTTTTTGGTAGCATTGACGTATCAATGGGTTGCAACCGGCCCTATTCTTCTTTACCTAGGCCCCTGCCTTGATAGTTATGTTTTTCCATGAACTTTGTTGGTCAGGGGTACTTTTCTTGAACGTATTCCTTGAGAGGAGTTTCTGGCTAGGGTTCTTCTCGATAAACCCATTGGCTTATGTCTTCTTCTGGTGCATCAATCTTGATACTTGGGGATCTGAAAGTGGTGGTAGGGATGTTTTTACCACTGAAGGTGACAGTCTTGTCTTCCTTTGGGGTAGCATGTGAGGGTTGACCATAATCGTGTGGTGATGGCGGCATGGTCACTACATTAAGAGCAGTATGCATTTCGTACTCGCCACACCCTTTGTCAATGATCTAGACTTTTGTGACTGTAGGATCAGTGGTGGAAGATGGAGTGGTTATCATGATGGATGGTGGATTAGCGGATGATGACTGGGATGCCCCCATTTCAACCCCAGGACAATAATGTAAATGGGGAAATGACGCTTCTAAAGCGCGACAATATTCAAATGGTTGAGGGTCGGCATAGATGGTGACCTCTTGTCCATTGACTGGGAATTTTAGGCACTGATGGTAGGTGGAGGGGACGGCTTGCATAGCATGGAGCCATGGACGGCCGAGGAGGAGATTATATGGCAAGTCCAGATCAAGGACATGGTAGGTAATGTACTGAACCACTGGTCCCACTTGGACAGGAAGATTGATGATCCCTTCTAAATTCCTTTCTGCATTATCATAAGCCTTGATTGTGATGATCTGATTACTCAAATCCACTTGAGTATACCCCACCTATTTTATGAATTTTAGAGTGCACAAGTTGAGGGCAGAGCCATTATCTACCAAGACTCTTTTTATTTTATGTCGGGCAACCACGACTTCAATATGTAAGGGGCAATTGTGATTGACATCAATGTTGGGCATATCATTTTGGCTGAAGTGCAGTTGGTGAGATGAGGCTAGGTGTCCTACCAAGGCTTGGAACTGTGTAGGATCAATGTTATTAGGCACATGGGTTTCCTGCAGGGCTCTGTTGAGGATTTCTTGATGCACAGGGGAAGACTTAAGTAAATCCAAAATGGAGATATGTGCAGGGTTCTTTCCTAAGTGATCAAGGATGTTGTATTGGGAGGTTACAGGAGTCAATTGGGCGGGTGCAGAGGCTGCAGGAATGGTGATGCGGGCTCGTCATGTAGTAACAGCACATTGAGGGTCTTTAGCTTTGACATGTATCATGGATACACGAGGTTCTACCTACTCAATGTAATGAATAATACCCTCGTAATTGAGGGGTACATTCTTATAGCTTACGTTATTTTTTCTGTTGTTTTGAGGATTACTGTTGGAGGTGCTCGGACCTTGATTATGGTTTGGAAAGGCGTTTTGATATATCTGCAATTGAGCATTGGACGACGGAGCTTGACTGGGGTCAACCTTGATATCACCTCGATCTATGAGATCTTGGACGTAGTTTTTCAGACCCTGACACTTATTCAAAGAGTGTCCTTTGATTTTATGGAACTCACAATATTCATTTTCCCTAAACCATGCGGGCTTAGGTTTGGATTCGTCGAGTGGCTTGGTGGCAGGGTACGTGATCGGATAGCTGATCTGTAACAGCTTATTGAAGACGACACTCAAGGGTTCTCCTAGTTGAGCATACTGGCGTTTAGTGTTCCCTTGGTTATTTTGATTGGACTGTTGGGTAGGACGGGGTGTCCCTTGTGGTACAGATATGGCATTAGGTATGGATTGTTGTTGTCTCTGGGATGTGTTGGCCACGTGGACATGTTTGGTATCAGTAACATCATCATTTACTACGTTTTTGTTCTTGTTCCAAAAATGTGGCTTGTCGTTGAATGACTTTTCCTTATCTTGATTATATATTTTGATGTGCCCCTTGGCAACAAGGGCACGCTCAAGGATGGGTCCCTTCTCTACTACCTCTGTGAAAGTGGTGACACAGTGTAATCTGAAGTTATGAGCCATGTCAGGATGAGAGTTCTCCACGAAGAGGGTGACCATGTCCTTTTCTTTCAAAGGGGTTTTCATTCGGCTTGCTAGGGCACGCCACCTTTGGACGTAATTGGTAAAGGTTTCCCCTTCATGTTGTTTCTCTTTGATGAGATCTAAGGTATCGGTATCTTTCTCCAAGTTGAAGGAGAAGTAGGAGACAAACTTTTCCAATAGGTCTGCAAAAGATTTTATAGATCCCTTTTCGAGGGTCATGAACCACCCTAGGGCGTTGCTTGCTAGACTCCGAGGAAACAAGCGCAAAAGATAGTTGTCATTGTGGATAACTTCTTGACACTGGGAGTAAAACTCCTGTAAGTGGGCCTTAGGATCCTTGTTCCCCTTATATTTGTCAAACTTTGGCATTTCAAAATGTTTGGGGAAGGGAATCAATGAGATGGAGGGATCAAACAGATATGGGCATATATCTTCGAACTTGAATGATTGTTTGCTAGTCCCTGCCTAAAGATCTTTCAAAGCGGTTTTGATTTCTAGTATGTCCACACTGGCTGATGTGTCAGATGGGTATTGATGGTAGGACGATTGTGGATTCTGAGATGATGCTTGGGGATGGTTGTATGGGTAATGAGGGGGTAGCATCCCCTGTTGATAGGCCAAGGGACCTTGTTGATAAAGAGGTTGGTGTTGCGAGGCGGGATATGGATTGGTTAGGTAGTTATGGGTGGTGTACTGTTGGGAAGTATGGAGGTGTTGTTGATTAGCTGGCGGATATTGGGGGTGTTGATGTGACTATTGCGATGCCACATAGGATGGTTGTTGTTGATATTGTTGTTGGTTATAATAGTTGTAATGATGGGGTGGTTGTTGATGTATAGTTGGCGGCTGTGGTGGGCGAGATGGGATGTTATGTGGTGGTTGCGCTTGCGGGCATAAGATGGATGCAAGGAATGGAGATATGGTCAAGGCTGAAGGCCAAGGTTGATTCCCTTGTGGTTGATGCTGTGATGGTTGTGTTGAAAATAGGGGATTGACCAATGGTTGTTGTTGAGGTAGAGGTGCGGTTGAGATGTTTTGCGAGGGAGGTTGTTGAGCGCTAGTGGGAGCATAGGCTTGGGGAGGTTGTTGGGATACGAATGACGATGGTGGAGGTATGTTGGATTGGGATGGCTGTTGGGATACGAATGACGATGGTGGAGGGATGTTGGATTGGGACGGTTGTTGGGATACGAATGACGATGGTGGAGGGTTTGTAGCCCCAAGAGGTGGGGGAAAGGTAGCGAAAGATCTTCCCCCAGTGTTAACAGGAGGCAGGTTTGAGGGGAGTGGTGCCGATAGCATTAATGGTTGTGGTTGAGAGACGTTTTGCGGCATGCCATAGGCAAAAGGATCATTGGGATCAATGGTTTGGGGTGTTCTTGTGACCGAGATGGTGGGATGTGTGGGATTGCCAACAGGATATAGGACAGCGTTGCCGAATTCAGGTTGATGCCAACCTTCTACGGAAGGAATGTTGGGGACATACGAGCTACTGGGGATGTCATGTGAACCTTGGGGGACATTAGATGTGGAGGTGCCATACTTGGATAAGTCGACACCTGACGGCAGCTTAACACCTTTGTCAATCAAGTGAGCTAAGATTTTGTCACCATGTCTTTCGAGAAGGCATTATGTCATTTGTGCATTAACAGGGTTGCTGAAGTGTTCCTCGAATGTGAGCTCAGGTTGATCAGCCATGTTTTCCTCCCCAGGTGGTGACGTTGTTTGACCATCCACATTGGATTGTGATGAAGTGCCATTGTGGGGATCATGAGGGATGTTAGCACCATAGTTAGGATTTGATGAGATGTTGACTGTGTTGGTGGGATTTTGAGGGTTGTTTGATTGGGCATTCAGGGCTTGTTGGTTGGCCATCTTCTTTGCATGTGACCGAGTCTGAACGGGCATGCAAGATGATGAGATGAATCAAGATATTAGAAAGACCTGGATGATGAAAGATTGATTCGATTTGATGGGTGATTTAGCAGATGACGATCAGTTAGGCCGACGTGGATTGATTTGATGAAAGCGGATTGGATTGATTGGTAGACACTAGATTAGTCTAGGTTTTGGATCTTGATCTGGATGGATTTGATGATGTGGGGGTTGGATTGATCTGATGATTAAGATTGATTTGATGATGGATATGATGAAGACCGAAATCCACAACCAAGTTTAAGGAGGATCCTTGGTAACACTAGGTGTTTAATTGAAGGGTAGATGTATGATAACGACACCAAATCCAACTTGAGATAGAAGCAGATTGATTAGGTCGAGAAGGATGACCGACCTAAGACGGATAGCGATCCTAAGTCAGTTACGATGATTAAGATTAAGGATGAACACCTAGGTCAACTCGGATGACAACTCCAACAAGGCTTATATGGAATAACAAGGATCGAAGATGAAAGCAAATTTAGGACGGATGGGGAGTGTCAGAGGACAGATGACTGGCTCTCGGAATGAAGGAATGGGAGCTCGGAACAAGAAAAAGAGTGTTCGGGATGAATGACTCTTGAAACGAGGGTATGAAGACTCAGAACGGACGTTCGGATGTTCGTTTAGGATGGTGGATGATCGTATCGATGTTCAAAACAGAGAGACAAGGGGTGCCAAGTGATAATATAGGTTGACCAAAGGTCAGGTCCACCACTCTGTAAGGACAGGTCCGCCACTCTGTCAGGACAGGTCTGCCACTCTGTCAGGACAGGTCTGCCACTCTGTCAGGACAAGTCCGCCAAAGGATTAGGACAGGTCTGCCATTTTGTAAGGATAGGTCCGCCAAAGGATTAGGACAGGTCCACCACTTTGTTAGGACAAGTCCGCCACTTTGTAAGGATAGGTCTGCCAAAGGATTAGGACAGGTCCGCCAAAGGATAAGTTTAGGCTTGACTTTTTGATGGATGGGTAAGGCAAAGGATCCAAAATATAGCAAACATGAAAAGAATTTGGCCAAACTGATAATGACTGGTTTTGCACAAGAAAGACAATTCAAACAGCACAACCCTAAGATTAGTAGAGATGGGTATGGCCAACAAAGTCTTCTACTCTAGGATGAACATGGTTGCTAAGGAGTCCTCGATATACACCTGGTACGTGAGGCCCAAACCGTGAACACCAACCCGTTACAAGCATAAGTCGGGAACCTTAGCGAGATACTAAAGGCTCGAACCAACTCTTCACGTCATCCCGACGCTTCGCCAATTACAACGTGGTTGGATTGAGGTACAACTTTTGCTCTCCCCCCTTTATATACCCCGCCAGTACGCGTGGTTGGAATCGTCCCTTGGGGTGATGAAATCCTCAAGCAAGTCCCACTAAGAAAATGAAAAATGGGGTGACTCAAAAGGACTTGGAAAGCTACGATTTCTCATCACCCAGGATCGCCAAATGGCGCAAGGGGATTGGATATGTCAAATAGTCTTCCACAAGCACGTCAAACAAAGTTTATTGACCCGTCTAATTAAACTATGTGCCTAATTTACCAAAAGACAATCGGCAAAAACTTGAAATTTCACCTTCGGGAGGACAGGTCCGCCGGTCTGCAGGGACAGGTCCGCCACTCTGTAAGGACAGGTCCACCACTCTATCAAGACAGGTCCACTAGTCTAGGATAGGTCCACCAGTTCAGGATAGGTCCGCCACTTCAGGACAGGTCTGCCACTCTGTCAGGACAGGTCCACCACTTCAGGACAGGTCCGCCACTCTGTAACCCAGACCTGCAAAAATGCAAAAAATAGCAAACGTGAAAGAAAGAGACCCGTTTGTGGGTCCCACCGAGCATGCCAGAAATGTGATAAGTCGAATATAGGCGTTAGAAAACAAGCAGCAAATAAAAGAGTGCAAATAAACACCAAAACAACCTACACCTCAAGATTATCCTAAGTTGGAAACAACACGATAAAAAGCAACAAATAGAACTTTATACCTTGTCTCGAATCGATCCTTCGGTTGGCCCTTCGATCTTCGATCTGTATGCTCCTTGGATGGCACAAGATGCAAGCTAAATGATGTTGTGAGGATGAGTGCAAGTGGATGAAAACATGAAAATGGCTAAGTGTAGATTGAGAAATAAAATTGCAAGAGTTTGGCTAGCAAAATGATCTCCAAAATGAGAGAAAAGAGGGGGTATTTATAGGAATTTTGAGAATTCCTAGAAGAGATGGATGGACAAGATTGAGCCACCAAATATTAAGATGTAGGGCTAAGGTGAGTTGAGAACTCACAAGCCCTCACATCTTGATATGTGGCATGTGATATAGCCCTAAAAGGTGAAGTGGACATGAGGTGGAAGGATGGTACATGACATGGAGGGGGGTATAAAGTACCTTGGGATTGAACAAGATCTCCTCATAAAGGAGGTCGTTGTCCCCATGTGGGTGAGAGGACATGTGAGGAATTAAAAATTCCTAAATATTCTCATGGGGAGATGGGAAAGAATAAAAAATAAGTGAAGGACATGTGGGAAGGAGTGAAGGAATTAAAAATTATTTTTGAGTGCCTTGAGGGATTAAAAGGTGAATTAAAAATTCACATGGGGAAGTGGAGTGCCTTGCCCAAAAGGAGAAAGCCTTTAATAAGGTTGACTTAAGGACACATGCCATAAATGGGAGGAGGATTAGTTTAGACTAACCAAATGATTAAGGTTGTGCAAGTACTCAATTAGATGGACTAATGACTCATTAGAAGCAAGTGGGAAATTATGGAGGATGTGACCCTAATGATGATTAAGGGTGTGCACATGCTAACCCTAGTTAATTAGAAGAAGATGAAGTAATTAAGATGGATTAGAGACCAACTTGCAAAAGTTGGAGGATGTGACCATAAGAGAGAAAAGAGGAATTAAAAAATGAATTTTAATTCCAAAAGGGGAATATGACTAAATTAAATAAAATGGTATACTTATTTAATTTAGAGGAGGAAGAGGGGTAAATTATTCATTAAATTAAATACTTTAGGACCCTATGTAAGATGCAAGGTATTAATTAAACAAATGGTTTAATTAATATTAACAGATGGGATAAGCAACTGGACGAATAAGGAAACGTGTTTGATCATATGGAAGTGATCAAATTGGACGTCTACACTAGCAAATCTAGGATTATCACACAAAACAACATTAACATTCAATCTTTCCAAATAGTAAAAAACAAAAGAATATACCACATGCATGTCAACGCTTAAATCCAACTAACCAAACTGGTTCTCTACTTTGTTCCTTCCAAAATCAGCTTACCAAGCTTCTCTTCAATACTCCAATCCACCCAAGAAGTAACTCACAATAGCTCTTTTTCTCTAACCTCACAATTTACTCTCAACTCTAAAAATGAATAACTCTGATATAAAAACAACATAATCAATGTCCAAATGAGAAGACTAGCTCATCTATTTATACAAAAACATGATACATTTGTTCCTATAGGAGTGCTAAGCAAATCAACACCACACAACAATATAATTCGACTCACCACTTCTAGTAAAAAGGTGGCAACGGTTCAAGTAATTACTCAACTAATGAAACAACAATCTGACCTCCTCCTGATCCAGCTATGATTTGACCAGTTCATTTTTGCACATTTTTATCAACTAGGAAATCGACTTGCAGCAACAAACTTCTATTTGGTTAAAGAAATTTATAATTTGGTGCCACCAAAACACTTCATTCCCTATTAACTAGGTCATTGTCTTCACACAAAAGAATAATTCTTATTCGTGTTTTTGTATTTAAATATTTTGACTTGGTCTATGTTTTACATTCAACACTTAATCAAAAGTGTCAACTCCATTTAATGCATGCTTATCGACTTGATAACCCGCGTGGAGTCTTATCTTCATGTTTATGTGTGTTATACAATTGTTGTGATATATTCACATTACCTATAGTACCCCTCCATTTATGCTTATGTTTTCTATTAGCATGCTTTCACACTGTTAGACTTTGGTATTTTGTTTTGGATATTTTGATCGCTGACTTTTGAGCGACAGTGGATTTGTTTTGTGATATGATATACATTGTATGGTGATAATTAATTTCTGACATGCTTTGTAATAGCGTAGATATTTCCTTCAAATGTTATTGCTATATATATGTTTATGGTAGATTAACTGTTACTTAATTTGTCAGTCTGATATGACGTGTATTGGTGTGGAGAACGAAGTTGCATCACTCGCTTGCGAGTGCCCTGTCATTTCCGTGATTTTCTCTGCACGGTGTGTTTGTACAATGGATTATATATATGTATGTCATTTGTGTGATTGCAGGATTGCAGGTACATGACACCGACTCCACCTGGTTTCTCAGGTCTGAGTGTGTCAAGACTCAACGAAAATGTTGATTAGGAGGTAGTAACATGGTTTATCCTAGTCTAGTCTTAAGCCCAGTCACAGTACATCGTCAGTTTAGTTTGGAGTCTTTAGTGGTCTTGTTTGTCCCTGATTGGATTAATTGTTTTGAAAGGAAAATTTTGTCAATTTTATGATAGTTTATTATTCTTTAATTTACTGTTTATTTAAATTAATTTTAAATGTTGGAAATAAAGCTTTACATTTTATTTAATTAATTAATTAGTTTGTTTGGTTAAGTAATTTGATCACTGCGATTAAAATTATTTAATCAAATTAATTAATTAATTAAATTAAAGTTGCTTTAATTGTGTGAATAGAATTAAATTTAAAATTAATTGTTATGTGGGAAATGGTATTTTTATTGTTAAGTAAATAAATTAATTGAGGAAAAAGGGAAATTTGTATTTTGAAATTTGAAAATTTTAAATTAATTAAAAAGCATGCAAATCTTGAAAAAGAGGAAAGAAAGATTTACCGAAAAGTTGTTAGAAGATATTTTCTCTTCTCGACATGTGTGCCAGTGGAATTTATTGCTTCTTGTTGAGAATTTTCTTGGATGTTATCGGGGATTTGGGAAAAAATAGAAGATTACCTTTTCTTCATGGGAAATGAAATAATAGTTTTCTGTTAAAAATGGTTTTTGGGAAGAATTTGTGATTTCCCCTATGAATTGTTGTATATTTCTGGAAGATCTCTTTGGTTTGGTATTAGCTTCCTTTTGGATTTGGATTTTTTGGAGAAGCTTTGGAGGATTGCACGCAACAAGCAACAGAGGCTTTCATCTACAGACAAGTTTCTGAATCTATAGGAAAACAGGTATTTTCCTGTGTTTTATTTATTTACTTTTGAAAAAAAAAAATTGTTTAAACCCTTCTTCTCGGCAAGTTGTTTGTAGAAAATCTTTCTGTAGTGATTTGATATTCTTCTGTGAGAATTTCAAGAAAGTAAGATTTTATAAAAATTATAGAGCAACCTCAAGAATATTGTTAAACAATAGAAATGATTCAAAACAAATTTAAAGAAATTTCTATAATAGATTTTGAGAAAATAAATCACTGTGACAATTGTAGAAGAGAATTTGGGAATTTAATTTTGTGTGAAATGTTTATTGATGCAAAAATCAAAAAAAATCAAAAATTGAGAATTTCTGTGTTATTTGATCAAATTTGTTTGAAGAAAAAAAAAATTATTTACAAATTGCTCTTCTTGAGCAATTAGCTTTGATTTGTATGAAAATTAAATATATATGCAGAGCTGTACAATATATGAAATCAGAACTTGAATATATATTCCAAATAAATTTGATTTAAAAGGGGCTTATTTATGAAAGTTCGTCGTACGGGCGAGATGGGGGTTTGGAATTTTCTTTCCTTAAAAATATTAAAATTTTTGCATGGCGGAAGGGAAATTAGTGAAAAATAAAATCCGAAATATATACGGATCGATTTTTTTTTTTATTCTGCAAATATATATGAATGTAGGGAGGGGTTAGGGTTATCCCCAACCCCGCCACTCCCACTATGGGGGCGCTACTGCTGTGAGGCAGCGTCCTCCATAGTTCTGTGGAGGAGACGCTGACCCATAGGCAGCATACCCTCCATAGTGGAGGCTGCCAGGAGCAGTCTGCTTTCTTTTAACTTCATTTCTTTTGTTTTAAAAAAAAATTGTTTGGTATAAATTTAATTTCGATTTAATGAAAACGAATACTTATAAATATATATTATATGTGTTATATATATTATATATTATTTATAATATATAGTATATATATATATAATATATATATACTATTTATATTGGTTGATTTTGGTAATTTAGTATTTGTTAAAGTTAATTTATAATTAACTAGGTGTTGAGGAAATAAAACATTTAAGTGAATATGAAGAGGATATTATATTGATTTATTGTAATAGGGAGTTGAATTTTATTATTAAGCATGATTGTGGAAATTGGAATTAAATAATTAGTTATACTTTATTATTGCAAATTGAATCATATTTATTTTGAGTAGCTGCATAAGATGAGTGATTGTAATAAATGGATTTAGGAAATCCAAACGATAGTTTGTTTGTTTGTCTGTAATGATTTTTGAGTTATGTTTACCCCTATTACGTCAGTTGGAAAAGATTGGGATAACTGTGATAGTAAGTCTTCCAGTCATAGTTTCTTTGAAGAAGTTATTTTCTTAATGATTTCATATTTTTGAGTTTACTAGGGTAGTGCACATGACTATGTGTGGTGTTTAGACACCTGGTTTTATGAACAAAGATTTGATGTCTGTTATGATATGTTTGGTCTTATATGTTGATTTTGGATATATGTGCACTTTGCCTACCTTAGTTAGTGAACTTAGATTCCTCGTGTTATTTTTAGGGGAGTGGCTCTTTGTGAGGGCCGGTACACAAAGTGGTACCTGGGTAACTTACAAAGAGTTAGTAAGTCAACGAAAACTAAACAAAACATTAGTTAGCTTAAAATCTTTAATTAGATTAATTTGCCTCATTTATAGACTCAAGAGCTAGTTCAGTCTTGAGTATAAGTTGAGAAGGTTTGGAATGGCAAATCGATATCTTGTTACTTTAAAAGATATTTGATTCCGCAATAGTTTGCATATGGGGCCGGGTTTTGTAAGAGGTTGCCAGGGTAACCCAAGTTGGGGGTCGAAACCTAGGAAGAAACACTAAGGTAACCTATGCAACATTGTGATGACACTCCACCTAAAATAACAGTTTACCTTATGAGCTCAGTATATTTGATTGTCTAAAATTTGGAAGCAATGTAACCATCAGTTAAGTTATGTACTTGTGTCTAGGGTTAGTAGATTATGTCTAGGTAACCATATTACTATCTCCTAGCACGGGGGGTGGACCTACGGGTACCACATGGTTGGGTGGAATGTGCACCTTACTCCATTGGGTCCCTAGTTTCTGATCATGGCAACGAGAGCTTCATGGATGGAGAGCACGTATTTGTATTTATATATGTACTTCCTTTATTGTATCATTGGAAATCTTGTATTTGTAACATCCCTCAATTTTTTATGAGGTGGACATTTGTAATATGTAGTTGTAAACTTTTATTTGATCTACCTCATCTGGAGAATGAGTATTGTATTGTTATTTCAAATGCAATGGAAGAATCTTATTTGTACTTTATACTATCATGATAGAAATTCAAATGTTATGCAATGTTTACTTTTAAGTTTATGTTAATTAAATATATGCAATGCTAAATACTAAAGTCATTCATGGGATTCACAAGTAGTGTGTCTTTGCGAAACTTAGAGAATGTATGCAATTAATAAAATTAATATTATTACTTTTTAAAAAAAATTATTACACTTTCGTAGATAATGCAACATTCTTTAGGTTACAAGACGGGGCATTATAGATTGGTATCAGAGCAAAGGTTTCTAACACTAGACGCTCTGGGTAATCACGAGCCCATTAGGTTGACCTAGTATGTAGTGTCGCTATCTGTTAGCCTTGGTTGATTAGTATTTGAGACTCGTTATTGTTGATGTGTAGGATCATGCCTAGACGACGTGGTAGAGGTCGTGGTAGAGGTCGAGGTGGAGGCCGAGGGCCAATCCCTCAGGTTACTCCCCCTCTAAGCCCTCATCAGAGTGATCAAGCAAAGCAGTTGGATCAGAGGAATGAAGGACATAATCCTGAATAGTCAGGAGTAGAGGGTTCACAGTTACACCCTTTATTAGAGGAGGTCCTAGCTCAACTTTGACCTAGACAGGAAGTTGATCAGGAGATAGTTAGAGAGCGTGATAGATCTCTAAGGAGAGTAGATGATACAGTGTATCAGGATGCTATTATTGTAGGACACATGCAGGATTTGTTGAGGGCACACCCTCCTACTTTTGATGTTACAGGAGGTGGTTTAGAGGCAGAGACTTGGCTTTTGGACTTGGGTAGATGTTTCGCTATGCACCCTTACGGTAGCAATACCCGAGCGAGATGCGCTATCATGCATCTGAGAGGATTCGCCTCTACTTGGTGGCGCTTGGAGGAGCAGAAGCTCCACTTAGATATTGGGTCAGTGTCTTGGGAGATGTTCTTGGAGAGGTTTAGAGCACGGTTCCTATCAGAACATTGGAGGCAACGATGGGCTGACGAGTTTCATGATTTTCGTCATTTGGCTCTATCTGTTGAGCAATATGAACATAGATTTTATGAACTCAAGCAGTATGCAGATGTGGGTGATGATGAATCTATGTTGGTTCAACACTTTATTAGGGGCTTAAACGCTCGCATTAGTGGTGGAGTTAGAATCTTTGAGCCAAAGACTATGGAAGTTGTTGTGGAGAAGGCTCATACAGTGGAAGAAAATCTTGTTATGGCGTTAGGTGGTCACACAGGAGTACAGATAGGTAGTGCTCTTGCAGCAGGTTTTAGTCCACGAGGTGGACAGGTGTAGATAGGGGGTTCCTCTAGGAACAAACAGACACCCTCAAAGGGTGGGCAGCAGCAGCAGCAACAGCGTAATTCTCAAAAGAATAAGAATACTCAATCCCAATAGGGTAACAGTTTTCGGTATCAATATGGTGGTGGTTGGCTTCAGAGTGAGATAGATCAGAGTGGGCAGCGAGTGCAGTGTGATCGTTCTGATCAGCCTGCACAGAGTTTTCAGTCTATAGTTAGTGGAGGTAGTTTTCCATGGTCTAGTGTACCTCCAGGTGATAGAGGATTCAGAAGGAGTATAGAATGTTTTACTTGTGGGGAACAGGGTCACATTGCTCGGCAGTGTCCTCAGAAGGGTACTTCTAGATTCAATCAAAAATCGGTAGCTTCAGAGTCGACCGTAGAAGATGCAGGCAGGTCACATAGGGTGTTTACTGTGGTGGATAACCACCAGGTTGAGCACTAGGGAGCAGTTGGAGAGGTTCCTGGTGGAGGACCGGCATCATTATTTGGAAACCGTGCACGTCCTTCTACATCGGGAGTTGATCCTCAAGGGTCAAGACGTTGACTGAGTACTGATCCAGAGGGATCCTAGTGGCTAGTCTTCTATTTCTTGGGAGGACCTATTTTAGATGTGTGTGTTATTTGTTTTCTATTTGCAGGCTTTCAAGAGCAAGCCTGATCCTAGGGGGGGAGGATGTAGTACCCCTCCATTTATGCTTATGTTTTCTGTTAGGATGCTTTCACACTGTTAGACTTTGGTATTTTGTTTTGGATATTTTGATCGCTGACTTTTGAGCGACAGTGGATTTGTTTTGTGATATGATATACATTGTATGGTGATAATTAATTTCTGACATGCTTTGTAATAGCGTAGATATTTCCTTCAAATGTTATTGCTATATATATATGTTTATGGTAGATTAACTGTTACTTAATTTGTCAGTCTGATGTGACGTGTATTGGTGTGGAGAACGGAGTTGCATCACTTGCTTGTGAGTGCCCTATGATTTCCGTGATTTTCTCTGTACGGTGTGTTTGTACAATGGATTATATATATGTATGTCATTTGTGTGATTGTAGGATTGCAGGTACATGACACCGACTCCACCTGGTTACTCAGGTCTAAGCGTGTCAAGACTCAACGGAAATGTTGATTAGGCGGTAGTAACATGGTTTATCCTAGTCTAGTCTTAAGCCCAGTCACAGTACATCGTCAGTTTAGTTTAGAGTCTTTAGTGGTCTTGTTTGTCCCTGATTGGATTAATTGTTTTGAAAGGAAAATTTTGTCAATTTTAGGATAGTTTATTATTCTTTAATTTACTGTTGATTTAAATTAATTTTAAATGTTGGAAATAAAGCTTTACATTTTATTTAATTAATTAATTAGTTTGTTTGGTTAAGTAATTTGATCACTGCGATTAAAATTATTTAATTAAATTAATTAATTAATTAAATTAAAGTTGCTTTAATTGTGTGAATAGAATTAAATTTAAAATTAATTGTTATGTGGGAAATGGTATTTTTATTGTTAAATAAATTAATTAGTTGAGGAAAAGGGGAAATTTGTATTTTGAAATTTGAAAATTTTAAATTAATTAAAAAGCATGCAAATCTTGAAAAAGAGGAAAGAAAGATTTACCGAAAAGTTGTTAGAAGATATTTTCTCTTCTCGACATGTGTGCCAGTGGAATTTATTGCTTCTTGTTGAGAATTTTCTCGGATGTTATCGGGGATTTGGGAAAAAATAGAAGATTACCTTTTCTTCACAGGAAATGAAATAATAATTTTATGTTAAAAATGGTTTTTGGGAAGAATTTGTGATTTCCCCTGTGAATTGTTGTATATTTCTGGAAGATCCCTTTGGTTTGGTATTAGCTTCCTTTTGGATTTGGATTTTCTGGAGAAGCTTTGGAGGATTGCACGCAACAGGCAATAGAGGCTTTCATCTACAGACAAGTTTCTGAATCTATAGAAAAACAAGTATTTTCCTGTGTATTTTATTTATTTACTTTTGAAAAGAAATTTTTGTTTAAACCCTTCTTCTCGGCAAGTTGTTTGTAGAAAATCTTTTTGTAGTGATTTGATATTCTTCTGTGAGAATTTCAAGAAAGTAAGATTTTATAAAAATTATAGAGCAACCTCAAGAATATTGTTCAACAATAGAAATGATTCAAAACAAATTTAAAGAAATTTTTGTAACAGATTTTGAGAAAAGAAATCACTGTGACAATTGTAGAAGAGAATTTGGGAATTTAATTTTGTGTGAAATATTTATTGATGCAAAAATCAAAAAAAATCAAAAATTGAGAATTTTTGTGTTATTTGATCAAATATGTTTGAAGAAAAAAAATTTATTTACAAATTGCTCTTCTTGAGCAATTAGTTTTGATTTGTATGAAAATTAAATATATATGCAGAGTTGTACAATATATGAAATCAGAACTTGAATATATATTCCAAATAAATTTGATTTAAAAGCGGTTTATTTATGAAAGTTCGTCGTATGGGCGAGATGGGGGTTTGGAATTTTCTTTCCTTAAAAATATTAAAATTTCCACATGGCGAAAGGGAAATTAGTGAAAAATAAAATCCGAAATATATACGGATCGATTGTTTTTTTTTATTCTGCAAATATATATGAATGTAGGGAGGGGTTAGGGTTATCCCCAACCCCGCCACTCCCACTGTGGGGGTGCGGCTGCTGTGAGGCAGCGTCCTCCACAGTTCTATGGAGGAGACGCTGACCCACAAGCAGCGTACCCTCCACAGTGGAGGCTGCCAGGAGCAGTCTGCTTTCTTTTAACTTCATTTCTTTTGTTTTAAAAAAAAATCTTTTGGTATAAATTTAATTTCGATTTAATGAAAACGAATACTTATAAATATATATTATATGTGTTATATATATTATATATTATTTATAATATATAGTATATATAATATATAGTATATATAATATATATATACTATTTATATTGGTTGATTTTGGTAATTTAGTATTTGTTAAAGTTAATTTATAATTAACTAGGTGTTGAGGAAATAAAACATTTAAGTGAATATGAAGAGGATATTATATTGATTTATTGTAATAGGGAGTTGAATTTTATTATTAAGCATGATTGTGGAAATTGGAATTAAATAATTAGTTATACTTTATTATTGCAAATTGAATCATATTTATTTTGAGTAGCTGCATAAGATGAGTGATTGTAATAAATGGATTTAGGAAATCCAAACGATAGTTTGTTTGTTTGTCTGTAATGATTTTTGAGTTATGTTTACCCCTGTTACGTCAGTTGGAAAAGATTGGGATAACTGTGATAGTAAGTCTTCTAGTCATAGTTTCTTTGAAGAAGTTATTTTCTTAATGATTTCATATTTTTGAGTTTACTAGGGTAGTGCACATGACTATGTGTGGTGTTTGGACACTTGGTTTTATGAACAAATATTTGATGTCTGTTATGATATGTTTGGGCTTATATGTTGATTTTGGATATATGTGCACTTTGCCTACCTTAGTTAGTGAACTTAGATTCCTCGTGTTATTTTTAGGGGAGTGGCTCTTTGTGAGGTCCGGTACACAAAGTGGTACCTAGGTAACTTACAAAGAGTTAGTAAGTCAGCGAAAACTAAACAAAACATTAGTTAGCTTAAAATATTTAATTAGATTAATATGCCTCGCTTATAGACTCAAAAGCTAGTTCAGTCTTGAGTATAAGTTGAGAAGGCCTGGAATGGAAAATCGATATCTTGTTACTTTAAAAGATATTTGATTCCGCAATAATTTGCATATGGGGCTGGGTTTCATAAGAGGTTGCTAGGGTAACCCAAGTTGGAGGCCAGAACCTAGGAAGAAACACCAGGGTAACCTATGCAACGTTGTGATGACACTCCACCTAAAATAATAGTTTACCTTGTGAGCTCAGTATATTTGATTGTCTTAAATCTGGAAGCAATGTAACCATCAGTTAAGTTATGTACTTGTGTCTAGGGTTAGTAGATTATGTCTAGGTAACCATATTACTATCTCCTAGCACGGGGGGTGGACCTACGGGTACCACATGGTTGGGTGGAACGTGCACCTTACTCCGTTGGGTCCCCAATTTTTTATCATGGCAACGAGAGCTTCATGGATGGAGAGCTTGTATTTGGATTTATATATGTACTTCCTTTATTGTATCATTGGAAATCTTGTATTTGTAACATCCCTCAATTGTTTATGAGGTGGACATTTGTAATATGTATTTGTAAACTGTTATTTGATCTACCTCATCTGGAGAATGAGTATTGTATTGTTATTTCAAATGCAATGGAAGAATCTTATTTGTACTTTATACTATCATGATAGAAATTCAAATGTTATGCAATGTTTACTTTTAATTTTATGTTAATTAAATATATGCAATGCTAAATACTAAAGTCATTTATGGGATTCTCAAGTAGTGTGTCGTCGTGAAACTTAGAGAATGTATGCAATTAATAAAATTAATATTATTACTTTTTAAAAAAAAATTATTACACTTTCCTAGATAATGCAACATTCCTTAGGTTACAAGACGGGGCATTACATTACCACTATGTTTACTTGCTAATTTTTATGCATTGGATCCATTATTTCATGGTGCGGACCTTTAATATGCATACATGTGCTATGTTTTTTTTTTTTTGAGAATCTAGTGAAGGAATTTTGAATGAACCAATAACATGCAATGTATCACCCAGACACAAAGCTCCCACTAAAAAACAAAGTACAACTTTGAATTTTCTAGAAAATATTTGTTAGCACCCCAGATATAAACATTCGGCAAAATCTTAACCAGAGAAAAGCTAAAATTCACCACCATCTCACAAAAAGATTACAAACCCAACACAGAACCTTGGCAAACGTTTAGCAAAGATGAGAAGCTAAAATTTTACCACCATAGCACTGAAATATTGCAACCATTTGCTTTCTCTCGATGAGGCTCGGCCCCAGGAACCCTGCTTTTGATGAAGAAGATACGAGAAACTCTTGCAAACAATGGAAACAACAAATGCTTTATAATGAAATGAAAGCATTGCAAAATGTGCACCATCAATTAGCTTGAAAAATAGTTCGCACGTATGGAAGGCCACAAACCAATTCATGATTAAACTTACTTGCAATTTCCCATTTATTTCCATCATTCTCCATACATTATCAAAATACGGCCATTATAAGAAGTGGTGATTTGCAACAAAGTACCACATGCCAGCTAAACTTTACCAGGCATAAGTATTAATGATGTAACCTACAACTTACAGATTCTTGAACCACGAGAAAGCTAGCTTTGAGCACGCAAGCTATCCAACTCCTTTAACCGTAACACCACCTCAAAATAAAATAGCACATATGTCATATCCAGACACAATCCATCCATTCATTAGCTCACCAATTCCTTTTCGCAATCATCCTCCATATGCCATCCTTAAAATCTTAACACTATAATAATTCATGTTTCCAAATTCTTAAAATCATAAGCACCAAATATGGTTAAAGAAAACATTTAAATCAACTGAAATGTTACATTCATTGAAATATTAAAATTTCAATATCAAAACTCCTGCAACCATCAAAAAACATTGTTAGAAAATAAAGAGGTAGGTTATGAAAACCTAGCTTTCTCCAGATTGATCAAATCTTGAAGAGGTTCATTGCACAAGTTTGAGTTCAACCCATAACAAATTTCACTCTCTTGTTGTTCACAACCGAGACTTGCAAGGTGATCTGCCACATTATTTCCTTCCCTATAGATGTGATTTAATTCAAAAGCTTCTAGAGAATTGAGTATACCCAAAACTTGTTCGAAAACATATTGTAACTTCCAATTTGAAGAGCTTCTACTCCTACAAGCATTTATAATGATTAAAGAGTCACCTTCAATAAAGACTTTTGAAAAATTGAGATGTTTAATAAACTGCAACCCAATAAGCAAAGCTTGAACTTCTGCTTGATTATTTGTGCCAACAGAAAGGTGTACTGATTTTGCTCCAATGAGCTCCCCAGCATAATTTCTAACCACAACCCCTGCACATGATTGACCAAGATTCCTCCAAGATGCACCATCAAAATTTAATTTTACAAATCCTACAACCAGGGGAGTCCAAATAACCTTTTTCCTATCCTTTTTAACATTAACCTTTGGTTGCCTATTCCCTTTGAAAGGAATAGCTAATGAAGGTCAAGCCTTCAATTGCTTAGAATCCCAATTAGTAAATTTCGAGCCAACATGCTTTGAATTAAGAACATAAGTATCAACAACTTCACATATTGACTTTTCCAACTTCAACAACACTTGTTCAAGACTTGAGGTATCTTTATGAAAAATCATTTTATTTCACTCCCACCAAATACACCAAACCATTGAAGAAGGAATAACTTTCCATAAACTTGCAAATAAAGAACATTTGTATAAAATAGGCTAACTTGTTAAATTTCCCAAATAGTAAATGGTGAGGGAGAAAACCATCCTAACTTATGTTTCACAAAATGCCAGCAAGCAATTGCAAATGGAAAATGTAAAAAAAGATTATCTACCTCTTCTGGAATTGTATCACAAAGCACACAATTGAAAGGAGCAGCAATTCCTAATTTCACTAACCTGTCACTTGACAAAACTTTGTGCTTTAACGCTAACCATGAAAAACAACCTACCTTAGGGAGTATCACCGGATTCCAACACAAAGACATAGCCCTTGGTGGTTGAACTTGAGCTTCCATATTCATGATAGCCTTGTACCCCATTTTTACTGAATATTTCCCTGATTTAGAAGGTGCCCAAATAAGTTTATCATATTTGTCAAAACCAAATACCACTCTTTCACCTAAAATCTTGATTAACTCCTTTTGTTGTATGTCAGAAATTAAGGGATGTTTCAAATCTTTCCATACAACTTTCCCTGTATATGAATCAAATCTATAAATATAATTACTAACTCTCCAACCCAAGCATTGTGACCAATATAATTCAGCTGACTAAAAATCATACTGAGTGTATAGTGGAGGATAACCATTCCAAGAGTCTCTCCAGAAATTTACTTTTAGACCATCATGAATTTCCCAAGTTAAATGAGGATTAATCACTTTCCTACATGCCAACATAAAATTCCACATTGTTGAGCCTTGCGGAGGATTAGAAATTATGAAAATACGCTTTGAATCCCCACAATCTAAATATTTAGATTGCATGATCTTACACCACTTAGAATGAGGTTTATCATGCATGTGCCAAACTAAATTTTCCCCCAAAGCCATATTTCTTGAAGCCAAATTATGTACACCTGCCCCACCTTCAATTTTATCCCTACAGATTTTTTCCAGAGAAATAAGCAAAATTTTCTTTTTGCAATCCATATTTCCCTTCTATAAAAATGAATGAATCAACTTCTCAATTGTAAGAATTACAGATCTAGGAGCCTTCAAGACCGCCATAAAATAGTTTAGGATTGAGGATAAAACAGACTTAATCAATAAAATTCTACTTGAAAGAGAGAGCCAACACCCTTTCCAATTAGCAGTTCTAGATTGAATACTACTGATAACCTTATCCCTGTAATAAATCCTATTTGGACTAGAAAAAAAGGGAATGCCCAAATATTTACAAGGTAATTTAGGTTCTTGAAAACCCAAAAGCTGAATAATTTTATCTTTCACCAAAGGCTTAGTGTTAAGAACATATACTTTAGATTTATTTGCATTTACACACTAACCTGAAGCCAAGGTATACTTGTCCAACAAAACCTTAATCTGCTTTGCTTCAGATAATGTAGCAGCACCAAAAAGGAGTGTATCATCAACAAACAAAGAGTGAGTCACTGATATATCCGTAGATGGAATCATAATTCCTCTAACAAGATTTTATGTATGTACATGATTTATTGATCTACTCAATGCTTCAGCTAAAATGATGAAAAGAAAAGGAGACAACAGATCACCTTGTCTCACCCCTTGGGTTGAACTGAAGAAACTTGAAGGATTACCATTGACCAAAATTGAAAACTTTTCTCCATACAAAAAAGAATAGATCCATTTACACCATTTTTATTGAAAACCAAACTTTCTCAAAATTTACATTAAAAATTCCCAATTCACTGGATCATAAGCCTTCAACATATCCAGCTTAATGATTAGAGCAGACATAGAATGCAAGGATATGGAATGCAATACTTCATGAGAAACTATAGCACCTTCAACTGTTTCTTTGCCTGGGACAAAACCACCCTGCTCAATAGAAATAACTCTCAGAATGATATGTAGCAATCTCATATAAATTTCTTTGGTAAAAATTTTGTAAACTGTGTTACAAAGAGAAATAGGCCTAAAATCAGCAAAGGAAGAAGGATTGTTCACTTTAGGAATAAGAGCTATGTGAGTCACATTGAATTGCTTCAACATATTACTCGAAATCTTAGACTCTTCCAATGCTCTCAACAAATCATTTGCAATAAAATCCCAACATTTCTAAAAAAAACAAGTAGTAAATCCATCTGGCCCTGGTGCTTTATCAGGAGACATAGAAAAGACTACTACTTTTAATTCATCAAGAGTAAAAGGCTTAAGAAAATGTATATTGTCCTCCTGAGAAACAAGTGTTGGAATAGTATCCAACAACTCTCTTTTAGCCAAATCAATTTGATCTGACTTTCTATCTGAAGCTGATAGCAATTTTGAGAAGAAAGCAATCCCTTCACGCTGAATATCTTCCTCCTTGACTAATTTTTCCCCTGTTTGACTATCCATGACAGAAAAAATAGCATTCTTAGACTTCTTAACCTAAACTGACCTATGAAAAAACTTTGTATTTTTATCCCCTTCTCTTAATCACAATTCCCAAGACTTTTGACACCAATAAACCTCTTCTCTCGTTGCAAGCTCTTCCCATTCATCTTGTAACTTTTTTTGCAATTCAAAAGAAATTGGATTAAGACCATTTTGAATAATATCATCATTAACCTCTGTACGTTGTTTAAAGACAACTTCTTTTTGATCAAAAACATTCTTAAAAATAGTAACATTCCACTATTTTCTCTTCCCATTGGCATGCTTAAGCTTGCGTGACAAACAGAACATGAAAGTACCATCCACCATAGGAGCTTTGATCCACCACTCACGCAACAGATTCACAAAATTTGGATGCCTAAACCACATCATTTCAAATTTGAAGGAAGATTTGGTGGAAGAAGCAACCTTTTTATTATCAATATGTAAAGATAAGGAAAGTGATCAGATCCCACCCAAGGAAGAATTTCAGAAGATAAAGCAAGTTTTAAATTAATCCAAGAGGGCGAAATTAAAAATCTATCCAAGTGCACAACAATTTGAAGAAAATCCTTACGCTTTTTTGTCCAGGTATAATTTCCATTGCCTGGCTTTACATCAAACAAAGCATTATTATGTACAAACTCATTAAAATCCTCCAAAGTTTTATGAGGAGGAATAATACCACCCTATTTATCAGAAAGACTAAGGATTGCATTGAAATCCCTTGCTAAAATCAGATTTTGAGAGTCTAATTGGCTCAAAGATTGATTTAGCTCTTCCCACAAATGTTTCTTTCCTGCACTAGAATTAGGAGCATAAACATTAAAAAGACCAAAACTCAAATCAAAATGAACAACCTTCAGAAACTGCCAATGTTGATTATTTGTTGAAGCTTCCACTAAGATAGTCTTCAAATTCTATAGAACAATCAAACCCCCTGATGCTCCTTGAGCAACTGAAAAACAAGCATTCCACCTCACCCATTTTTTAATGAAACAGTCAAAATTTTCTTAAGACAACTTAGATTCTTGAAGTAACACTATATCTACACCACAAGCATCAATTTGATGCTTGATGCGAGCTATTTTGTTAGGGTCATCAATTCCTCTAACATTCCACCTAATAATCCTCATTCAAACTTCAAGGAACAAGTCAATCCCCTCAATCTTTTTTTAATGCTACCATCCAAAGTAACTTGACAACCCATGCCTAACTCCTCTTGCAGTTTGACAAAATTTGATTTCCTACCCCTTTTACCCAGAGATTTTTGGGACAATGGAGAAGGATTTTGAATGGAATCAAAGACAACCTGATCCCTAACATTCTCCAACTCATTCGAAGAAGGAGCCACTGCACTAACTTCCACCTCTTGCAACTTAACAACATTTGATTTCCTTCCCCGTTTACCAGGGGATTTAGAGACAACTAGAGAAAAAAAATTGGTTACAACAAGGTGATAAATACCATTAACATTCTCCAACTCTTCTGCAAAAGTAACCAAAACATTGGATGAATTCTTTATAGTACAACCATCCAAAGTCAACTACCTACCCGCTTCGATCTCCTCCTGAAATTTAACTACATTTGACTTCCTACCCCTTTTACTTGGAGATTTTTGTGCAAATAAGGAAAGAGCAGGAGTTTGAAAAAGTGATAGAATCTATGAAAAATAAAAATCAACACATCCTTTCCCCAACTCCATCTCATTACTGAGAGACACCACTGTACTTGAAACACCATTTTCCCCTTGAACTTCGGGTAAAAGACCAGATAAAACTGAACTATTAATGGAGACTGGATTTTCCCCAAGTTCCTCAATGACTTCTTCACACGACAAGGCCATCAAATGAGATGAATTATGAGAACGCCCCTCAAGATTACCATCTTCTAACAAAGTTTGCATCTCCATAAAATCAAGAGGACCAATAGATTGGTCATTCTCACAAATATCATTAGAACTTTCCAAGACAAGTTGCTTACTATCAGATGAATCAAAACAAAAAAATGAAGATTCAATAGAGTAAACTTGCTAAAAAGAGACCACTAAATTAGGAAAATAAAGATGCAAAGAACGGCTAGAAGCAAACAATTGAGAAAAACAAGGTACAAAAGAAGGGATATGAACAGAAACCTTTCCTACTGCAATCATTCCTACAATATCCAAACCAATATTGTGTACCTAAAAATTATACCAAGTGTTTGAAGATCCTAACAATGGATCAACCCAACGAGAACAAGAAGAAGAGAGATGAGGACATGTCGTTTCCAAGCCCTTTTCACTTTCCATATGAGAAGGAAGATCCCGAACAATAACAAGACTTTCACTACCCTTGCAAACCATAGGAGGATTAACCAATGGAGATAAAATGTGCTCTGAATATGTTTTGCCTTTACAAAACCTAGTCTTGTGACCCAAAATATGACAATTTTTACACACATTAAAAGGAGTCTCAATGAACACTTTCTGACTAAAGAACCCTGCTTTAGATCTAATTGTAACAACATTTGGAAAAGGTCGAGCCGTGTCCAACAAAACATAGAACCGAACAGAAAGATGAAGGTTTTGAAAAAAGGACAAATCATGCTTCAGGAAAATACCTAAATGGTTTGCTAGAAGTTCAACAATGCCTGGCTCTCTGTATTCCAAAGGTAAAGAATGCAGTTGCACCCAAAAGGGAATAAATCAAAGAGTAGTCTTTTGTGGATTAAAGTTTTTCTGCCATGGTTGAATAGACAAACCAGACCCCCCATAGACCCAAGATTTAACTTTATAAACCAAATCCCTAAATTTTTTCGAAGAGAACAAAACTATGAAAAAACCATTTCCATTGTCAATGTAAAAAACTTTAGAAACCCCTTCCCAATCATGAAAAATTAAAGATTGAAGTTCAACAATAGGGGGAGAAAACTTCAAGAACTTACAAATAAGATTTTTATGTCTCAAATCTTGAGACTGTACACTTAACAAGTCCTCTGGTAGCACCACAAAAAAAATTAAGGAGAATTGTTATAAGTCTTACCCGTCAACGCCCAATTGCTTTTCTACTGCTGACCCCGACCATTTGAATCAAACAAAGGTTTGTAGAAACCCTTTCCCTAAGTAACATTATTTGGGAAAGTAGTCAGAGGTGGACTATGCTTTTGAGCCTGGAAAAACCTCTGCTTCACCAAATGATGCTAATAAAGATCTTGATCTAGCACGATATTATTGGGAAAAGATATCTTCAAGGGAATGTTGTTAGGAAAACACAGAAGAACTTCATCCACAAAAAAGTGATAAGTAAAACACCCAGAAGCCACATCTTCCCACGAGCGAGAAGAACTTGATTTGCTTGAAAATTTTCTATTAGGAAACATGGAAGCATGTTGATCAGGAATCCAAGTGCCATTATGAAAAATAGTCCCAGGAAAACCCTTAGAACCTTTACTCGTGCCAGAAAATTCCTTTTTTGCCGATATAAATGACTTTCCATAAGAACCCAGAGCCGATCTATTGGAAATTGCAACAGATACATTGGGAAGAGTAGACGATGTAGCCCTTCATGCACCAAAAAATCCATTTTTATTTATAGAACAGGCAGAAAATTTCAAAAAGTTACCGTGGAAAATTCAAACTCCATTTCTTGCGATCCCCCATTTCTCCCATAATCATTCCAGTTTGCAATATTGTTAATCTACATGCGCTATGCTATAACAGCGCAAAAATAATTTCAATTAAATGCTTTATACAATGTATAAACTTATTTATATATTTGTATATATATATCACTATATATGTGTGTGTATATATATATTAACATCAATCAATAACAAGTCATTTAATATTCGATTGAATATTCCATGATATCATTTAAAAAAAATATTGTATGTATATACTTATATACATATGCACATATACATGCATATATTGATTTATGTGTATGGACGTCCCATTACATCAATACATATACATATGTCAATATGTGTACATATATATATGCATATATCACATATATACATTTACTCATACAATCATTCACAAGTATTTACCAACCTATTGATTAGTCATATATACATTTGATGTATATATTCATATATATACATGTCTTATTTGTCTATATGATACCCTTATGCCCATGAGAAATCCTTCCATAAGCATGCAGAGGTATATCTACCTTCGTATACTCATGTACGTATTAACTCATGTACATGGGCTTATCGTCGACATGCATATGTATACATATATATACATTCTATGTATATATTTCTAATCAATTACATAAATAACATATAAGAAGAGCTTTCACCAACCAAGAACTTAACACAAATCCAAACACTCTCAAATGAGATCACAATCGAACTACTATATGAACAAACCAAACTAAGGAATGACTTACCTATTTCTTGAAACTATGACTTGACTTAACCATTCTATATGTGAATGTATGAGTATGAGTTTAGTTTAGGCCTCAATAAGGGTTATCATACCAAATCCTTCTCCTGAGTGATACTTCCCCTCCTTCCGAAGGCTTGATCCTTGTATTTGCATTTAAATTAACATAGTTGCAATAGTAGCTAGTCATTCACAATACCGTCATTTGAATTATATAAATCATCATTGAAATATAAAATTCAATAAACATCATTTCCACATATTCATTTCAATATAACATCAAAGCAAATCGGCATTCATTCACTATTCTCCTAATGATACAATTAAACAAAGTACAAGCACATGTTTTCCAATTAGAATTGCAAACACATTCATATATTCAATATTTTAACCAATCATAGCAATAGTAAATAGGTAACACACAACGAGGTGTAACATATCCCGCCCTTGTGAATCATTGTCCCTGATGATTTTATGAGCAACATAGAATAATCAAAACAAACACAACATTATTTTTCAAGCATTAACAAAAGCATGCAAGACACACGAGAACTTATGCTCAATTTATGCATAGTCTTCCCAAGTGGCAGAATCTTCTGCATACTGATCCCATTAGACTTTGCATTGCAGAACCTCCCTATTATGTAAGCAAAGCTTACGCATTCCTAGCACTTTGAGAGGCTCGATTGTTACCACTCCAAGGTCCTGTACTTGTAAATAATTTCAATCAATTACATGATTATCACCTAGTATATACTTCTTTAGGTATGAGACGTGAAAGACATTACGCATTCGAGCAAGAGTTGGTGGCAATGTAATTCGGTAAGCAATAGGATTTACTTCCTCGAGGACCTCAAAAGAACCTACATAGCGCGGAGCTAGTTTGGATGACTTTCCAAACATGATAGCACTTTTATGAGGCTTTACCCTTAACAACACCCTCTCACCTACAAAAAAGTTCCAAAGTACCCTTTTTGAATCAACATAGCTTTTTTGCCTATTATTGGCTTCAACTAGCCTTTGCTTAATAACTCTAACTTGTTCCTCCATTTCTAACAACATCTCTAGCCCAAGACTCACCCTATCCTCAAGTTTATCCCAACATATAGGGGTTCGACACTTTCGGCCATATAGTGCTTCGAAAGGAGTCATCTTAATTGAAAAATGATAGGAATTATTGTATGCAAATTCTACCAAAGGAAAATAATCTTCCCACTTGTATTTATGATCCATGCAATACATCCTTATTAGGTCTTCCAATACTTGGTTTACTCTTTTTGTTTGACCATCTGTTTCTGGATGATATGCTGAACTTATATTCAACTGAGTTCCAAGTGCAGAAAATAAGGTTTTCCAAAACCTAGAAGTCACACATGCATCCCCATCTGAGATAATCTTCTCAAGAATTCCATGCAACCTAAACACCTCTTGAATGAATTGGCGAGCTATAACAGGAGCTCCATCCATCAAATTCCTAGGTATGAAATGTGCTACCTTTGTAGGTCTGTCCACTACCACTAGAATGGCATTGTGCTTATTCCTTGACATGGGTAATCCTTGCACAAATTTTGTACTAATGACTTTCCACTTACTTTTAGGAACATCATGTGGATACAATAGTCTTGCAGGGTGATGATGTTCAACTTTCACTCTTTGCCACTCTAAGCATTTAGCCACAAATATTGCAACATCTCCTTTCATCCCTTTCTAGAAATATAATGGATTCACATCAATCAACATTTTTGTCACTCCAAGATGTCCTGAATATGGTGCTTCATGAACTTCTTTCCACACAAGATTCCTTAACTCCTCAAAGTTGGGAACATATATTCTTCCTTTAAACCTTAGCAGTCTATTGAGTTCAAAGTGATATCACTCGTACCTTGCTTCTTGCGAATCTTCCATGAGTGTTTTCTTAACTTGCTCATAGTATTATTAGTGATATCAAGTTTCCACAATCCATAATGATATTGGAGTGATTTCTGGATTCGATTGTGTATGAATTTTTTGCATCAACGTTTCGGATCACACTCCGTGATCCATCATCAGGATGAGAGCTGAGAGCAACAAGAGAAAAAAATTGGGCAAATTGCAGACCTAGACCAATCTTAAAAAGACCAAGAGGTGAGAGGGGGAAGATACACGTGGGCCAAGACAACCAATAAATTAAAAAATTAAAACATAAAAGAAATTGAAAGAAAGAAAACAAGACATTAAAAAATAAGAGAATTGAAAGAAAGAGAACAAGAAAACCAAAAGGTGTGACTCAATAATTGAGACCACCAATAAATGAATAAAATAAAAGAAAAGAAAAAAATGAGAAATAAGGAAATGAAGTGAAAAAAACTAAAAAATAAAAAATAAAAAATAAATTGGAAACCAAGAGAAGAAAGGAAAAAACGTTAATACAGATCAAAAAATCAAGAAACAACCAAATAGCCAACACTAAAAGGAAAAAATAAAAAACTCAATAAAAAGAGAGTAATATATATATATAAGTCTAAAATAGAACAATAAATCACGAAAAGAAACACACAAACAAAAACTAAAAGAGAAAATTAAAAACTTAGAACACTCAAAAATAAAGAAAGAAAAATAAGAGAAATAAGGAAATGAAGAGAAAAAGAAAGGACTAAAAAATTAAATTGGAAACCAAGAGTAAAAAAGAGGAAAATAAATTTAAATACTACTCAATAAATCAAGAAACAAACCAAAAACCAAAACTAAAAGGAAAAGACTTGAAAAACTCAATAAAAAGAGGAATATATATATATATATATATATATAAAAGATTAAAACAAAACAATAAATCATGAAAAGAGACACACAAACAAAAAACAAAAAATCAAAACTAAGAAAACACAAAAAAAATGAGTATATATATACACACAACCTACAAGCATATATACATAATCATACATACATAACATATGTATATGTATATGTATATATGTGTGTGTATATATATATAATCAAAAGCCAAATACGAGGAAAGAAGAAAACCAAAAAAACAAAGTATTAAAAACCAAAATTAGCAAAAGACAAAAAAATGAAGGATAACACATAAGAAAGAAGGAATAAACATGAAGCAAGAGAAACGCCCACCGAAGGAAAAATCAAGGAGAAATTAAAAAACAAGCACAAAAAGATGAAACACACAAGAAAATGCCCACGAACAACTAGAGCACAAGCCAAAAGAGCAAGACCCTCGAACAAAAGGAAAGGGGCAAGACGGACGCGACGGGGAGGGGGACGAAACGCCGGACTGGGAGAGGAGGCAACAAGGAAACTAACGGGATGAAGGGGGATGGTGAGATCTAAGGTTGGACAACAAAGGATGCCAAGACTGACTCAACCTCCAGCCCTCATCGCGGTTAAGGTTAAGGGGGTGATTGTGGATTGAGATGGCTTCTTTAAGTTTCCTTTTAAAGAAGTTATCTTCTTTGAACAAGATTTGAGTGTCTTCCAAACAAATGTGGTGTTTGGTAGAGGAGGAGTGGTCAGCTAGGGCAGATTTGAGGACTCGTTCATGTCTGATGTCAGCACAGTGTTCTTTAATTCTAGTGCTGAACGAGCGGCCAGTTTCACCAATATAAGGAATTCCACAAGAACAGACAACCTTATAGACTCCAGAGTCGTGTAAGATATCCTTGGAGTCTTTAAGGGAGGGGAAACGATTTCTCAAGGAAGAGAAGGGCTTGAAAGCACACCGAAGGCCTTTTTTATGAAGGATCCTGAGATTTTTTGAGAGAGACCTCGATGTAAGGGAGGGAGGCTACTGGGAGATCAGAGAAGTGAGAGGGTTTATCAATGGGAGTAAGACTCGACTTGGCATGGGTAAAAGCTCTAGAAATTTGTTTACTAGAGTACCCATTCAAACTGAAGACCTGGCGAAGATGGCATAACTCAAGGGGAAGGTGATCCTCATCACAAATTTGATAAGCTCTCAAGGCAAGGGTTTTGAGGACACCACTTTTTTGGCTAGGGTGGTGATGAGAGGAAGAGAGGAGGTAAAGATCCGTATGGGTGGCCTTACGGAAAACCCGACGACCAAGGGAACCATCGGGTTTCTTAAGAAGCAGAATGTCAAGGAAAGGAAGTTGCTCACAAGATTCGATTTCCTTCGTGAAGGAGATGCAAGGCACCAAACTGTTGAGGTGGTTATGGAATTCTTCTAACTTATCCAAGCCATGCGGCCAACACACATTGGTATCGTCCACATAACGCTTCCACCATTTTGGCTTGAGAGGGAACGAATGCAGAGCCATCTCTTCAAAATGTTCCATGAAGAGGTTAGCAATGACCGGCGAGAGGGGGGAACCCATAGCCACACCATCTACTTGCTCATAGATGACCCCCTGGAAGGAGAAAAATGTGGATCTTAAGCAAAATTCCACTAAAGTTGCCACCTCCTCATTCGATTTACGTCTGACTATAGAAATAGAGTCAGGGATGGGAACTTTGGTGAAAAGAGAGACAACATCGAAACTCACGAGGAGATCATTGCTCTCTAACCTTTTGTCCTTAATAAATTGGACAAATTGATTAGAATTTTTTATGAAGGAGTCAGAATTCCCCACATGAGGGGAGAGAAGTTTGGAAAGGAAAGAAGCCAAATTATAGGTTGGAGACCCAATTGTGTCGACAATGGGTCTCAAAGGAATGCCATCTTTGTGAATTTTGGGTGCCCCATAGATACGAGGGGTTATTTCCTTGTGAGGAAGGAGGCGCTTTTTCGTATCATCATCAAAGGAGGAAGAGGACACCAAGGACTTGACTTTTTTGAAGATCTTGGAGCACGGGTTGTGAGATAAGGGTTTATAGCTGGTGGGATCAGAAAGGAGAGCAAGCATTTTTGAATTGTAGTCTTGCTTGTTCATGACGACCGTCGCATTTCCCTTGTCTGCTTTAGAAATGATAATATCGTTGTTGCTAAGTAATTTATTAAAGGCACGAAGCTCAGCTTTGGGGATATTGCCCTTTGGAGGTTTAGCATGTCGTAGTGCAACAGCACAATCTTGTCTAACCTCCTCAGCAATCTCCAAAGGAAGAGAACGGACAGCATTCTCAATTTCAATGAGAAAGTCCAAATGCGGAATAGCATGAGGAGCTACCGCGAAACCCATACCTCTTTTTAAGACGTTGATGGCAAGGGGGTCTAAGGCAACGCTAGACAAGTTGACCACAAGTTTGGACTCCCAATCCTTGATAGCATGAGCAATGGACGGGGTGCAAGGACGGGGAAAGAGACCCGCAGATTGGAGAGGCAAACGAGGATGACGCTCAGCCCGATTAAACCCGATGGGAGAGGAAAGCTGCGAATCAAAGGAAGGCGAGCAGGCAGAGTTGGTACGAAAGAGAGGGTCACGAGGAGGAGAAGACTCCAAACTCGAGGACACGTGGGAAGAAAGGGACGGCGGGGGGGAAGAAGAGGGGGCAGGATGAGTGGTAGTTGGAGGAAAACAAGCAGTTCGCAGATTACAACGTACGCCAGGATCTACAGAGGATTGGATAACGGGAGCAACATGTTCAAACGAAGAATGATCGCCGCCATTCAGGAAGGAAAGATAAAAACAATTAATGCGGGAGTTGACAAGAGGAGAAACAGAGTCCGAGGAGGACGCACCTGATCTTGCAGGGAGAGGAACGTTGGAAGAAGACCGTTGGTTGCAGGAAGATGCCGAGGAAGAGGTGCGTTGAACCTGCTGCGAAGAATTTCCTGGTGATGGAGAAATGCATGTCTCTGAATGCTGCTTTCCTGGTGCAGTATTGATGGAGAGACGAAACTCCCCCTGTGGCGCATCATTTGAAACAAATCCAACGTGTGCAAACCCAGAAGGGTGGTCTTTTTGCAACGCCATCCCTAGACATCGGTCTGGAAAGATGCGCATCTGAGAAATGCTAGGGGAATGACCAGCTTGAAGAGGACCGCAAGGGCTCTGGCGAATGGGAGATGCACGTTCCACCGAGGATTGTAAAACGCGCGGAGTGGAATGGTCAATGGAACATTGCAGAGGTACCAACGCCAATGACCTGGACACTCGAGGATTGGAGCGAGAACCAGACAGAGAGCAGGAGGTGAGGCATGCACGGTCCACGGATGAAGAAACCGGATAGAGAGAAGCCTGATGGCGAGGCGAATGGTGCAAGGGAGAGAATGATGAACCTTTGTGCTGCAGATTTAAAAACTTCTTCTTTTGCCTTTTGATACATTCGACCTGCCGTCCTAAGGCTCTTGCATGCGAAGAAGTATCTAGTCTGATCCATACGTCAGGACGTAAGGAAGCTGCAAGCTCCAGATGAAGCGGAAGAAGCCGAGAATTAAGATGGTTGATAGACGCCCTGGTGGATTTGATGGTTGATCTGAGAAGTGAAAGACCAGCTCGGATGAAAATATGTTTGGTGCCGAAACTCCACAGGTGGTGAGTGACTCTGGCAAAAGAGGGGATCAATCTGGAATCTCTGCATCTTTTTAGAAAAGCAAGGTCTGCAATTTTCTTTGCAAGCTTAATTCTTAGTAGCTCCAGCTGTTTAGATTTGAAGCACAGTTCCCTCCCATGAAGGGTATCAATTAGTGATATCAAGTTTCCACAATCCATAATGATATTGGAGTGATTTCTGGATTCGATTGTGTATGAATTTTTTGCATCAACGTTTCGGATCACACTCCGTGATCCATCATCAGGATGAGAGCTGAGAGCAACAAGAGAAAAAAATTGGGCAAATTGCAGACCTAGACCAATCTTAAAAAGACCAAGAGGTGAGAGGGGGAAGATACACGTGGGCCAAGACAACCAATAAATTAAAAAATTAAAACATAAAAGAAATTGAAAGAAAGAAAACAAGACATTAAAAAATAAGAGAATTGAAAGAAAGAGAACAAGAAAACCAAAAGGTGTGACTCAATAATTGAGACCACCAATAAATGAATAAAATAAAAGAAAAGAAAAAAATGAGAAATAAGGAAATGAAGTGAAAAAAACTAAAAAATAAAAAATAAAAAATAAATTGGAAACCAAGAGAAGAAAGGAAAAAACGTTAATACAGATCAAAAAATCAAGAAACAACCAAATAGCCAACACTAAAAGGAAAAAATAAAAAACTCAATAAAAAGAGAGTAATATATATATATAAGTCTAAAATAGAACAATAAATCACGAAAAGAAACACACAAACAAAAACTAAAAGAGAAAATTAAAAACTTAGAACACTCAAAAATAAAGAAAGAAAAATAAGAGAAATAAGGAAATGAAGAGAAAAAGAAAGGACTAAAAAATTAAATTGGAAACCAAGAGTAAAAAAGAGGAAAATAAATTTAAATACTACTCAATAAATCAAGAAACAAACCAAAAACCAAAACTAAAAGGAAAAGACTTGAAAAACTCAATAAAAAGAGGAATATAAATATATATATATATATATATATAAAAGATTAAAACAAAACAATAAATCATGAAAAGAGACACACAAACAAAAAACAAAAAAATCAAAACTAAGAAAACACAAAAAAAATGAGTATATATATACACACAACCTACAAGCATATATACATAATCATACATACATAACATATGTATATGTATATGTATATATGTGTGTGTATATATATATAATCAAAAGCCAAATACGAGGAAAGAGAAGAAAACCAAAAAAACAAAGTATTAAAAACCAAAATTAGCAAAAGACAAAAAAATGAAGGATAACACATAAGAAAGAAGGAATAAACATGAAGCAAGAGAAACGCCCACCGAAGGAAAAATCAAGGAGAAATTAAAAAACAAGCACAAAAAGATGAAACACACAAGAAAATGCCCACGAACAACTAGAGCACAAGCCAAAAGAGCAAGACCCTCGAACAAAAGGAAAGGGGCAAGACGGACGCGACGGGGAGGGGGACGAAACGCCGGACTGGGAGAGGAGGCAACAAGGAAACTAACGGGATGAAGGGGGATGGTGAGATCTAAGGTTGGACAACAAAGGATGCCAAGACTGACTCAACCTCCAGCCCTCATCGCGGTTAAGGTTAAGGGGGTGATTGTGGATTGAGATGGCTTCTTTAAGTTTCCTTTTAAAGAAGTTATCTTCTTTGAACAAGATTTGAGTGTCTTCCAAACAAATGTGGTGTTTGGTAGAGGAGGAGTGGTCAGCTAGGGCAGATTTGAGGACTCGTTCATGTCTGATGTCAGCACAGTGTTCTTTAATTCTAGTGCTGAACGAGCGGCCAGTTTCACCAATATAAGGAATTCCACAAGAACAGACAACCTTATAGACTCCAGAGTCGTGTAAGATATCCTTGGAGTCTTTAAGGGAGGGGAAACGATTTCTCAAGGAAGAGAAGGGCTTGAAAGCACACCGAAGGCCTTTTTTATGAAGGATCCTAGAGATTTTTTGAGAGAGACCCTCGATGTAAGGGAGGGAGGCTACAGGGAGATCAGAGAAGTGAGAGGGTTTATCAATGGGAGTAAGACTCGACTTGGCATGGGTAAAAGCTCTAGAAATTTGTTTACTAGAGTACCCATTCAAACTGAAGACTTGGCGAAGATGGCATAACTCAAGGGGAAGGTGATCCTCATCACAAATTTGATAAGCTCTCAAGGCAAGGGTTTTGAGGACACCACTTTTTTGGCTAGGGTGGTGATGAGAGGAAGAGAGAAGGTAAAGATCCGTATGGGTGGCCTTACGGAAAACCCGACGACCAAGGGAACCATCGGGTTTCTTAAGAAGCAGAATGTCAAGGAAAGGAAGTTGCTCACAAGATTCAATTTCCTTCGTGAAGGAGATGCAAGGCACCAAACTGTTGAGGTGGTTATGGAATTCTTCTAACTTATCCAAGCCATGCGGCCAACACACATTGGTATCGTCCACATAACGCTTCCACCATTTTGGCTTGAGAGGGAACGAATGCAGAGCCATCTCTTCAAAATGTTCCATGAAGAGGTTAGCAATGACCGGCGAGAGGGGGGAACCCATAGCCACACCATCTACTTGCTCATAGATGACCCCCTGGAAGGAGAAAAATGTGGATCTTAAGCAAAATTCCACTAAAGTTGCCACCTCCTCATTCGATTTACGTCTGACTATAGAAATAGAGTCAGGGATGGGAACTTTGGTGAAAAGAGAGACAACATCGAAACTCACGAGGAGATCATTGCTCTCTAACCTTTTGTCCTTAATAAATTGGACAAATTGATTAGAATTTTTTATGAAGGAGTCAGAATTCCCCACATGAGGGGAGAGAAGTTTGGAAAGGAAAGAAGCCAAATTATAGGTTGGAGACCCAATTGTGTCGACAATGGGTCTCAAAGGAATGCCATCTTTGTGAATTTTGGGTGCCCCATAGATACGAGGGGTTATTTCCTTGTGAGGAAATAACCCCTCATCATCCTTGCACTTTTGCAACACTTGGCCTTTAAAGTTTGTTTGAATTATGACTATTGAGGCAATATGTCTCCTACAACTTAAGGCATCGACAACCCAATTTTCCTTTTCTTTAATACAGTTGATATTGAAGTCATAATCTAATATCAAATCTAACCATCTTCTTTGTCAGGCATTTAGACTAGGTTGAGTGAACAGATACTTCAAACCATGGTGATTAGTTTTCAACTCAAAAGGCTTTCCTAACAAATAGTGCCTCCACATTTGCAATGTGTGAACCACTATTGCTAGCTCCAGATAATGTAATGCACAATTTTCTCATAGGGCTTCAACTTTCTTGATTCATAAGCTATAACTTTCCCTTCTTGCATAAAAACCCCTCCTAAGCCTTTACCTGATGTATCTGTGATGACAGTAAAGTTTGCTTCAGGATCTGGTACCTTCATAATTGGAGAAATTGTCAACTTCTCCATGAGTAGATCAAATGTTGCTTGGAATTTTCTATCCACTCAAACTTTTTCCCTTTCCTCTGTAACGAAGTAATAAGAAAAGATATACTAGAAAAGTTTACCACAAAATTCTAATAGTAGCCTACCAAACCCATAAAGCTCCTAACCTCGGATACATTCTTAGGCACCGACCATTCTAACACTACCTTTATCTTGGCTGGATCCACTAAAATTTCATCAATTGAAATTACGTAGCTTAAGTACTGCACTTTCTCTTGAAAGAACGTACACTTAGAATTTTTTCCAAATAACTAATGTTCTCTTAACTACTGAAGAAATATATCTAAGTGCTTGCAATGTTCCTCCTTATTCTTGGAATAAATTAGAATATCATCCAAGAAAACCAAGAAAAAATTATCTAGGAAATCCCTAAATACATTGTTCATTAGGTTCATGAATGTTTTTGGTGCATTCGTAAGTCTGAATGGTAAGAATGTGAACCCATAATGTTCATATCTTTTCCTAAAAGTAGTCTTAAAAATTTCCTCATCTTTGATCCTTAATCGGTGATATCCTAACCGTAGATCAATTTTTGAAAACACGGTTGCTCCTCACATTTGATTAAAAAGATCATCAATATGTGGTAATGGGTACTTATTATTTATCGTAGCTTTATTAAGCATTTGATCATCTATGCATAGGTGCAATGTACCATCCTTCTTCTTTACGAAGATTATTGGTGCTCTCCGGGGTGAAACACAAGGTCTTATTAATCGTTTGGATATCAACTCTTCTAGTTGTTCCTTAAGCTCCATTAACTCCGTTGTTGTCATTTGGCAAAGAACTTTGGAAAAAGGTTTTGATCCTGGAACAAGGTCAATGTAGAAGTCAAATATCCTCTTAGGTGGTAATCCACATAGCTCTTCTGGAAACACATTTGCAAATTTTCACAAGATGGGATATTATCTCCATATCTGTCTCTCTAGTTTCCATTACCTCACCTTCCTCTACTTCATAATGGATTTGCAACCCATTGAATACTTCATCTTGAGAAATGGATTCCTCAAGTTTTTCTAGCTTTACTGCAAAGAGCTTGCATCTTTTCTTCATTGCCTTATGTAGTTGTACTGTGGATATTTGACGCAACTTGATTTCCCTAGGTGTCCCTTGCAATGTTACCTAGTTTCCCAAATCATCTAAGCACTCTACAATTTTGGCATGAAAATCCAATTTGTCTCTATGTTGCCAAAGCCAGTTCATTCCTAGGATAACATCATAGGATCCTAAAGGTGCTACATACAATTTTACCTCAGTTGGGAAACAAGGAAGTTCAACCTTAGCTTCGAACAAGAATTGTTCCACTGTTACTCTTGTCTGGTTTGCATATTCAACAACCCAAGACTTTTCCATAAATTCAGCTTTCCTAGTTATTTGATTAACTATTCTAGGTGAAATAAAGTGTTTAGTTGTTCTAGTATCAATAAGTATAGAAATGGGTAAATACCAAATAAAATACCTAGAGTTTCTACTAGAGTAATTTGGTACTCCGCTTGACAGTTATCCAAGGCAACATGGATCTTTTGTTAGAAAGCATCTTGCTAGGGTGGAAGAGGGTTTCCATGTGGTCGTTTCCCTGAAAACTTGTTGGGACAATAGGAAGCATAATGATTTTTTCCACATGTGTAGCATCTAGTTGTTGGTCCTTTCCTTCCAATAGATCCATCAGACCTACTAACATTTCTTCCAATTTTGTTATTATTATTTCCCCTATGATCCTTCCTTGATTTACTTCAATCCCTTCAAGATCCTCTATCTCCTTGATTCTAAGAATCTTGCACTCCATTATACTTCTTTGGAGGCTGGTTACCTTGAGTTCCTCCAAACCTCATACTATTTCTATTCTCCCTATAGATGGAGATGGCCTTGAGCTTCTACTCTTGCTTCATAGCCTTTTCATAGACTAGGTCCATGGTAGATGGTCCATGCACATCTACTTCCCCACCTATCTGTCCATTAATCCCCATGATAAATTTCCTAATACAAAAATGCTCATCTTTTTGGTACATTGGAAGGTACCTCAACAAACAAGTAAAATTTTCCCAGTACTCATTGACTGACATGTCCCCTTGCTTAATATTTTGGAAATCAGTAAGCTTTTGGTCGAAAAAGAGTTGGGTAACCAACTTTTATGAAATATTTCATCCCAAGTTAGCTTCAAAGAACTGAGCTTGAGTTCTATTTTCTTGTTCATCCACCAATTAGAGGCTTCTCCTGCTAACTAATAGGCTCCCTAAACAACCTTGGTAACTGCTAAATAGTTCCTTATCTCAAAACATTTTTCCATTTGTATCAACCATGCCTCAGCTTCTTCCCCACTAGTACTCCCTTCAAATTTAGGTGGAGTTATTTTCCTCATGTCCCTAGAAAGTTCAGTTGCCAACTGCTTCCTACTAGTTCCTTCAGACTAAGAGTGTAAATTTCCATGCTCATGTTCTTGAGTCTCATTATCATCAAGATAATTCTCTCCCTCATTTTCATTGATAGGGACTTCTTCATTAATTGGAAACTCTTGTTCCACTCTATCTTTCTCCCTTACTTCTAGCTCAATATTCCCCAACCGTGTGTTGTTTTCATGAATGAAAGCAAAAAATTGATCCAATTTAACTTCATCACCCTTTGGATTTTGTCCAACTTCTTGGATCCCTCTAGGATTAGTCCTTGTTTTCACCATCCTTTGTAAGAAAAGGATTACACCTAAAGTTTCACCTTTATTAGATTCAATTAAGTTACACAACTTATGAAAAGCATTTAAATGAGCATTTATTCGCACATAAAAGAAATTTCTCATAAGTTTGAACACAATCTTTGATAAACGGATAACTTTTTATTTATTCATAAGGATCTCAATATCCTTTCAATTTACATAGATCGAATATTCAAATAGTCAAGAGGAGAGTATCCCTTGGACTCACTCTTAGATACATAACTCAACGGGGTATACCCCTCATATTTTTGTTCTTTCAATTGACCTTCCCTATCCCAGAAGGGGTAGTAACCTTCGAATTTATCTTCTAACACATAATTACAAGGAACATATCCTTCATACTCATTACTTGAGGAAATCACAATCACTTTCGATAGAGGAAGAACTCTAGGGTCCCTAAATATTAATGCAGGACTTGCATTACATTCTGAGGGCATATTACTAAAAAGTGACAGAGTCAGATTTTGTTGGTGAGACTAGAGGTAAGTAGTTGAAGTTAGCTTCCTCCATCATCCTTCTCTTTACTTGACTAACTCGAGAAATAGCATGACTGATTGTCTCAATATCACTTAACCAGACAATATTTTCATAGTTGGTTCCCTCTATCATATGAACAATGGCCTCTTTTTCCTTCTTGGATTTTAGATAGTGATCATTCTAGATTATTGAATTTCTTGCAGTTAACCTGAGATGCACCATCCTAGCACAAGAATTTCCAAACATTAGTTAATGTTGGACGGAAAGTATGGTGAGCACATAGGTTCTAGAGCTAAACCTAGAAACTCTGATACCATGTGTAACATGCCAATTGTTCTACAAAGATAAATTCTCTGAATTTTATTTTTAAGTGAATAAACTAGGTACATTTCCCAATGTTCCAAATAGAGATTAAATAAGCATCAATAACACAACAATATTTCTAAGCATTGTTCACTTTCATAACAAAAGATATTTACATGCTTTCAAATATAGATTACAAATAAAACATACATAGCTTTTCAAATATTCCTTCAATAATATTGGCAATAGATGTACATTGATCCGAGAAGATTCCCTCAAACCTTGGTTGCCAACTGAAGAGGAGAAGCATCACTCAAGTGCCTTTTCACCATCCATGGACTCTTATGCAATTCCTCATACATCTGCCATATATGGCAAGATGGCCCTACCCTTCGACGAAGGATTTGGTTTGATTACCTCATAATTGTGGCCTATCTGAACTCAATGTTGTGCCCTACATGACTAGAACTTGTATACATCCTAACTTGTATCATGAACTAGCATGCATAAAAGGTACATAGTGAAATTGACAACATAACCAGTGGAAAATTAAACTACTTTGGCCAAAGTTTCATATAAAAATTCATCCTAGATCACATACACTTCCCTAACTTGATTTTTCTCAAGATCAAATGTACACTATGCATAGGTAATCCCTTCTTGAGGTATTATTTAAACACAGGAACAACCTATTCCTCTTATGTTTACATCATATATATTAAGTACATTCCTACACATAAGCTACACTCATCATAAGGTTATATATCCATGAGTAACCTATTTTCTACCTCTGGTTTGATTCCACAAACAATTTGCAACAAATAACTTCATAGCTAATAACGCTTCTTCATTTCCTAGTATTAAATACTAAGTATGCAATCACTCCTTAATACAGAGTATGTACAAACAACATCTCACAATCACATTGACAAGAGAAAACAGATTCTTTTACTTCAAGTAAGAAATGACAATCTTTCCCTATACTAGAAAATCTAGGATTATCACACAAAACAACATTAACAATCAATCTTTCCAAACAGTAAAACACAAAAGAATAGACCACATTCCTGTGAATGCTTAAATCCAACCGACCAAATTGGTTCTCTACTTTGTTCCTTCCAAAATCAGCTTACCAAGCTTCTCGTCAATACTCCAATCCACCCAAGAAGTAACTTACAATAGCTCTCTTTCTCTAACCTCACAATTTACTCTTAACTCTAAAAACGAATAACTCTGACATAAAAACAGCAGAATGCAAGTATGATCGACATCCAAATGAGAAGAGTAGCTCATCTATTTATACAAAAATGTGAGACACTGGTGCCTACAGGTATGCTAAACAGATTGACACCACACAACAATATAATTTGACTCAACACTTCCAGTAAAAAGGTGGCAACAATTCAAGTAAATACTCAGCTAATGAAACAACAAATTGACCTTCTATTGAGCCAGCTATGGTTTGAACAGTTCATTTTTTACAAATGTTTATCGACCAGGAAATCAACTTGTAACAACAAACTTCTATTTGGTTAAAGCAATTCATAATTTTGCGCCACCAAAATGCTTCATTCCCTATTAACTAGGTCATTTTCTTCACACAGAAGAATAAGTCTTATTCGTGTTTCTATATTTAAAGCTTTTGACTTGGTCTATGTTTTACACTCAACACTTAATCAAAAGTGTTGACTCCATTTAATCCATGCTTATCGACTTGATAACCCTTGTGGATTCTTATCTTCATGTTTATACATGTTATACACTTGTGATATATTCACATTACCACTATGTTTACTTGCTACACTCTATGCATTGGATCCATTATTCCATGGCACGGGTTTAATATGCATACATGTGCTATGTTATAACAACACAATAATACTTTCATTCAAAAAAATTATACAACATATAAACTTATTTATATATTTGTATATACATATATATGTGTGTATGTATGTATATATATTTCACTATATATATATATATATATATATATATATATATTAACACCAATCAATAACAAGTCATTTAATATTCAATTGAATATTTTCATGATATCATTTAAAAACATTGTATGTATGTACTTATATACATATGTATGCATACATGCATATATTGATTTACATGTATGGACATCCCATTACATCAATACATACATGCACATGTCAATTTGTGTATATATATGTATATATGCATATATGCATATATCCATTTACTCATACAATCATTCACAAATATTTGCCAACCTATCGATTAGTCATATATACATTTGATGTATATATATATGCTATCTTATTTGTCCATATGATACCCTCATGCCTATGAGAAATCCATCCATGAGCATGCAGAGGTACGTCTACCTTCATGTACTCATGTACGTATTAAGTCATGTACATGGGCTTATCGTCAACATGCATATATATGTATATATATGTGTGTGTGTGTGTGTTCTATGTATATATTTCTAATCGATTACATAAAGAACATATAAGAAGAGCTTTCACCAACCAAGAACTTAACACAAATCCAAACACTCTCACAACCTAACTACTATATGAACAATTCAAACTAAGGAATGACTTACCTATTTCCCAAAACTACGACTTGACTTAACCATTCTATATGTGAGTGTGTGTGTGAGTTAAGTTTAGGCCTCAATAAGGGTTATCAGACCAAATCCTTATCCTTAGTGATACTTCCCCTCCTTTCGGAGGCTTGATCCCTATATTTGCATTCAACTTAACACAGTTGCAATAGTAGTTAATCGTTCACAATACCATCATTTTCATTATATAAATCATCATTGAAATATCAAATTCAATAAAAATTCTTTCCACATATTCATTTTAATATAACATCAAATCAAATTGGCATTCATTCATTATTCTCCTAATGATACAATTAAACAAAGTACAAGCACATGATTTCCAATTAGAATTACAAACACATTCATATATTCAATATTTTAACCAATCATAGCAATAGTAAATAGGTAAACACACAATGGGGTGTAACACTAATCATGAATCCATTAGGTACTTAATGAATGTAAGTTGATAGTCAGTGTTCAGTTAGTAAGATGGTTGTTACTTCCACGAGAATTTGATATAACTATTTTGGAAATGCCTGGTAAGGCCAATGTAGTAGCTAATTTTTTTCAAGATTAACCTTTGTTGCAGATGGTCCTATCATTGATGACTCTTTTTACATGATTGTTTGTTTGTATTAATTATACATACCCTATGGTATGCAAACATTGTCAATTATTTGGTTACAAAAAGAATGACACACCTTTCACCAAGGGAAAAACACAACCTAGTAGAAAAGAGTCTTCCTTATTCCTAGGTAGTTTTTTATCTCTTAGATGCACCAAACCTAATAACATTATATGCAAGTACATTTGAGAAGATGATGCTTTTGATATCTGCATATTTACCATGATGATCCCTATGGAGGAAACTTTGTAGAAAAAAGAATAGCAATCAAGGTTTTAACAATATGCTACTATTAGACCACATTACACAAATATGTAGTCTTGTACACATGTAAATGTGATTGATATCAACAAAGGGGTCACCCAAAAAAGAGTGATGAGATGCCCCTACAACCACAATTGGTGTTAGAAACTTTTGATAAATGGGGTATTGACTTCATTGGACCAATTGACCCACTATCCAATTAGAAGAAATATATTCTAGTATGCATGGATTATCAAAAAAATGGGTTGAAGTCATATCCTTACATCATGCACAAGATGGAAAGGTGGTAGAATTTATGAATGAAGATATTTTCACCCATTATGGGGTACCCAAATAAATTGTCATTGATCAAGGACCACAATTCACATCTAACTTGATTGTATCCCTAATTAAAGATGATGAACTTAGACATAGAAAATCTACCTCGTAATCACCCTCAGTCCAACAATCAAATTGAAATCACTAATAGGGAGATAGAAGGAACTATGACCAAAACCATATAACTTCACTACAGATATTGGGCAGCCCACCTACCTAAGGTATTTTAGGCCTACAAAACCACATGAAGGACAATAACAAGGTTCACACCCTATGAGTTGGTATATGGAAAATGGATTTCCCTTTCTATTGAGTTTGAGTATAGTAATTCAAGGACAATAGTTCAACTATGGATAAATCTCTATGTAGCATATAAATACATGATCACTCAACTCAATGCATTAGATGAGTTAAGGAAAGAAGATTTTCATCACACATAAATTGTATAAAAACAAGAAATAAAGTGACATGATCAATTTATTAAATGAAAGGAATTCCAAAAAGGTGAATGGGCATTACTATATAATTCAAAGTACAAGGATCATAAAAGTAAATTTCAAACTATATGGCCATGCCCTTATGAAATTGATGAGGTATTTTCCAATGGTGCGATCAAGTAGACCACTATTGACCCTATAAGATTCTCCTTGATGATCAATGGACACCATCTCAAGCTATATAAAAATCCTTTCGACGAGGAATTCTTCTTGCAATATTTGGTACAAACTAAAGGGTCAATCCTCATAGCTAAAATCTTTTAGATACTAACAACAAGTTCTAAACCCACAACATCAATGGATGAGAAAACAAGATCACTCACTATTATCCCTCAAGTATGATTTCTATCACTTTTTCCAAAAAAAAAAAATAACAAAAACCCTCAAGTGTTTTTGGTCTAGAATGTAATAAAATATCCATGATCTACTCCCCTTATATTTGTCCTACACCCTTTTGCAGGTAACCGTGCAACTCTTGAATCAATTATGGATATCCCTTTTTCTAGATTTTAGTTGTTATCATTTTATTGGTGACATGTAACATCCACCACTAATCATGCAACCAATGTCCAACAGTGACCTACAACCTCTGGAATTGATCTTACACCATTGTCCAATAGTGACTTATAGCCTCTATATTTGATCCTACAACAACTATCTAGAGGTAATTTGTAACCACTGTCTAGAAGTGACCTGCAACCTCTATAATGATCTTGGAACCACTATCCAACAATGAAATACAGTCTATACAATTGATCTTATAGCCACTATCCAGTAGAAACCTACAACCTTTATTGTTAATCCTATAACCACGGATCATCAATGACCTACAACGTCCATGAACCATCATGTACCTTTTGTCCATCCATATTTTTGTTGCACACAATATCATTCCTAACAACCAATCAATAAGTGACTTCACAAAAACTCATCTCCATCTTTGATCTACCCTTGATAACACCATCATACATCATGCACCACATGGAAATCATACATGAATACTCTTTTGTTTGCACCATCATCATTTCATTCATCAACACCATTTTTCATCACATTATTTGACGGGTTCTATATACTTCCGCTCTGCAATCTTATATTAAATTTAATTTTTATTTATTTTGTTTCATAAATATTTGCACACATCATTTATCAGTATTTTATATTTTAAGTGCTTTTCTCATCTATTATTATTTCTCATATCTCCCTTTTCCAAATCTACTTCACTTGTGGATAATTGAAAATATTTATTAGGGAGAGGGAAATACTACTTCATAACAATTGTAAGAAAAAAATTAGTGCAAGCAAAGAAGAAATTACTCCAAGGTGTCAATTGGCTATATTCACATAAAATGGAGGGGACCCAGTTCAATGTAAACCATGTGACCACACAATTGTATTGAGAAACCAAGCATGCTTTCCAATCTTCCAATAGGCATGATGACTATATTATTTTTAACAATTGGAAGGATATAATGAAGAAATAGCAAATCAATTTTTTTAAACATTGGAAAGTAATGAGGCGAATATCAGACAATTAGATTAGATGCATCAAAGGAATTAATAGCAAAGGTCTCTAGATTATCTATAGTTGGGGATGAATTTTTAGACTATATAGATGCAATTATAGTTAGGTGTGAATTTTCCTAGGTAGGGGAACAATTTTATTTTTCTTCATAGGGGACCAAAAACCTCTCATTATTAGTGTTTTGGGCTTAATTAAATATCTACATGATTAAATACTTGACTTGCAAATGTAGACAATCATTTCTCTATATTGTATACTTTAAATTACCAAGCCACCTTCACCACAATAGGTTAGTGTGCAATTATTTTCATTTCGTCTATTAAATAGAATGGTGAAGGAGTATTAGAAGGGAAAACCTACTACATTGTCCCATAATTATTTAACACAGTTACTCATTAGGAGAATCTTGCATAACCAATTCCCAAAAAGAATTTTTAGGTCTAGATAAAATTATAAATCAACAGAATATTGGCCCTCGTGGAAAAATATTAAGGGTTAGGCAATCCCAAGAATTAAGGATACATGAAGAGGAAGACCAAATGGAATAAGAGGTACCTACAAAATCATAAACCCATCCCATCTCCTTTTGAGCATGTAACCTCTCTTGAGCATGTGACCTCTTTTGAGCATGTAGACTATCATTACCATGCAACCTTTCCTAAGCACCCAGGAACATGCAGTGCCTACCTATGAACATGTAACTTCTATCTCTAAACTCATAACAGCTATAATTTATTTTCCTTCACCAATCCAACCTATAACTTTTGATATTCGTTCATCCTCTTGTCTAAAAAGAAAATATAGAATAACACCTTGTTCTTCTAGGGCCATATACAAGAAACATAAAGTTACCTACACTCCTTCAAGGCTTTCTCATTGTCTTAAGGAAAAGGGGGTAACACAAGGTAAACCTACCTCAATGTTAGTTGTATTCTTTTTAGAGATTGATATAGAATCAAAGCAAGAGGAAATGTTCATGCACATGGAACATTCAAATTTGTCTTCTCTAGAAGAAGGTGAATATTTTGATTCCTTTAGCAACCCTAGATACCACATAGATTCCACACCTTCCTTTGAGTTGATAGGGAGGAAGAATCAATGCCAAAGGGAGGGAAGATAATTTATGAGTTACAAAAATGTCTATATAGAATTGAATAGCCAAAGAAGCAACCATTAAAAAAAACCACATAAGTAGAGGGACATTCTTTGGAACTCCTATTATAGAAGAGGGATGAGTCCAAATATAATTTATAAGGAAAGCTTGGGAAACAAAAATGAAGGAAATGAAGAAAAAGTTTGAGAAGAAAACTCGAGAAAGATATATGGAAATTTCTTGATCAAAAGGAAAGGTTGAGTAGATGGTACCTGTTGACTACCCATATTATTCAGTTTCACCCTCCTACTAGAGTATATGTGTTGTTCATTCTAGAAAAAAAATTGAATTTTTAGTTCATGCAAGTTTATTGTGATCTTTCCTATTCTATAAATACACCTAGGTCATTATTTATAATTTATCAAGCATCTATTGTTGAGTTATAGAGCCAATTGTGTGAATTATACCTCCATGACTTGGCTATCCAATATGCCATAGAATGAAATCCACTACCTTACATGGGAGACATATAGTTGAAGGCCTTAGAATAATTTATGAGAAATGAAAGAAATAGGGGGAAATAGATGTAGTTATATATGGAGAAAGAAAATCCCTTTCTCCTAAAGATCAAAGGAGAATTTGGAAGTACCAACCAACTGGTAGAATATTTGATAGAATTGATAGAAAAACCTTCAATGGAAAGAAAGATCCTACAAGACAAGCAAGCGAATCATGTTATGTTTAAAAACTTGGTCACAAAATTTGGAAGGGAATTATTTGAATTTTATAGAAATATATGGAATGAATTGTGGGATTGCATAGAAAATAACCCCACTCCATCCATAATTACCATGCGGTAATGAGTAGAGAATAAAGGTACATCAACATAACTCAAAGAAATGAAGTCACATGGCTAACTCTTATATTCCAACTCCCTCTCTTCTAGTTTCCTATCCCGAATTGGCGAGGAAACATAATATTGATAGCACAAGATGAGAACACCATATGGGAGTGCACTAAGGCACACAAGGAATTCTACCCAAAGAAAAGTGAAGGTTTGAGAGATCCAATGGACTTTAGGACTGTAGCATAGATGTACAATGAGAGACCATGGTTTTGTTGAGGACAAGAAAATTATTGGGTTGGGGGTGTAATGGTTCCTATTTAATTGTTCCCATTTATTGCTTTACTTTCTTGTTTCAAAGACATTTATGTCATATACTTAAAACTTTTTCATTAATATATATGTAAAAGAACTATATTAGATGCATGGTGTTTTAATAATTTTTTATGTGTTAATAGAATTATTAAGTTAAGATATTATAGCATTTTTTTTATAATTATCTTAGAGTATTAATATTCTAGAAGCTAATTTCTACATGCAACAAGTAGGAAAGATGACCCACAATCAAGGTTGTAGCATGATTGCAGCCAAAGTTATAAGTACTTGTAGCCAAAGCTATGAACACCCATAGCCAAAGTCGCAAGTACTCGTAATTAGGGACCACAATCACTGACAACTATTCAAGTAGTGACAAATGTTATACAAACTAAGGAGAAACTTGTAATACCCCTTGCCAAATCTAACCACAAAATGTAGAAGATATGCTCAAGGAATATTGTCAAACACTTTGCACCCAACCTTTTTGCTTGCTGATCTGAAGTTTCAGTCTGATGTATGTGCTTGAAGATGATATCAAAGTGCTCCAAATGCTTAAAATTCAATACTACAATGTCTAAACTATATTCTAAATGCATCAATTACTTATTTTCATCTTTTGCAATGCTTACATATGACTTCTAAATGCAAACTAATCACCTACAACCAAGAGACATTTTGTCAAACACTTGACATACATTCTACTAAGCTGAGTACAATGACATCACAAAGCTTCAATGACAACTACATGTAACCAGCAAATTTGTATCTCTTATTACAACATAATGATCCAATACAATGCTCATTAATAAGCCAAGACTCTTGACATTTGCATTGATTACAAATATGATGATTGCTAGTAAAGAAATATGCACCAATGACTGCAAATAAAAACTACACTATATGCAAACAATTGCCTAGCAACTTCAGAATTTAGACTCTTAATGCAATGGTCTAATTACAAGACTCAAGAAATCTGATTACAATACTATTAGCCAAACACTAGACTTCACAATCAAATACCTTCCTAAAGTCTGAAAACTAATGGCTGCAATTATAATATTCAAATGCTCAATATCAAAGAACCTGATCATAAATAACGCTGGAAGTTGTAGATGAGTGAGCCATGAACTTTCAATGTGTCTTGTGTCTTTCAAGCCCAAGTCGATACTTTCCTCCAGCCGCCCCTGTTTCAGCTCTTGATTGCTGATATTAAATAAATAGCTACCTTTTCTTCTCACAATAAGCATCAAATAATATCATCAGCCCCTCATAAATCAAGCGCTCCTATTAGAATATTAAATCATTGTGCATTGATGCTGTTATGAATTAATTTCCCAGCCTCTAAGCTAGCCGCCCCTGCTGTTAATGATCAGACTTCAGAATAAAATACTAGGCGCCACAATTCTTCCTCAATTAGCATAAAATATCATCTTCAATCCTTAAAGAAAGAAGCGCTGCAATGCAATGTAGAAATCGATACCCAAAGGCGGAGTAATGGACAAAATCGTGGCCTTTGTGCAGACTTTCAGATGACTATAATGCCTGATAAAAAAAACATCAGATTTCTTCAATGGAAATCGTCCTCCCAAATTGTCAAAAATATGAAGACCACAAACTCCAAAATGTCTCCAAATTTCACCAATATATTTCTTCAAATCGATACAACTAAAATTTGGCCAAAGGTCATGAAATTTTGCTTTGAAGTACAAGTTGAAAGTCTGAAGCAACTTCCTCACCTTTGTAATAATTCAAGTGATATTTCACACCCTCAAAATTATATATCAATTGAGAGTTTTCGTTCTCAATGGCCAAAGACAACTGCGGAAACCTAGGCTCCACAACTGAAAACATCAAACATCAACAACAAATCTGGATGCTAGGAAATGAGCCCTCAATGTCTATTTATTTTTTTTCTTCAAAAGGTTGGCCCAACAAGAATAATATAAAATTCAACTTCTAAAATCTTGTCATAATAATATTTTAATATTGCACTTTATAATAATATAAAATATAACCCAACTCGTAAAGTGCATTATAACATTATAATATAAAATAAAGGTTTCCATAAATAGAAATATCCATGATGATACTAAGGAAAATCTTCATGAAGTCATGAAATGAGCCAACCAATCAACTGGGTATCTGCCAAACGATCCTCTTATCAAGTCCCATTAACCTATGAGGATGAGGAATAGGCTAATTCCTCTAAACTCCATTGCTCATGAAAAAGGGGACATTACAAAACTCCAACGAAGTAGAGAATAATGATTGATAAGTGATAGACATAGTGGTGATTCTTCAATAAGGATCAAGCAAGAATTAAATGGGATACATTACTTATCTCCATGTATTCAACAAACCAATTCCTCTTATACATCAGTTATGCATCATAGGAAAATATTATTAAAAAGTATATAAAGTGTAAGAAACATTTTACTAACAAATATCTTAGGCATAAGATAAATTATTTTTAAATATTAGAAATAGAATCTACATAGAAAATATCACAAATTATTAATTTATATTTATTAAATTCTTTACAAATTATTTGCTATAATTGAAAGAAAATAGAAAAAATAAATAAATGTTGATTTGTGCAGCCCATTTAGGTCAAAAAGTGAGATAAGAGAAAGACATGAAATAACTTATACAAATTAAACATTAATTTAATACTAAAGGTTTATGTTATTTTCCACCTCTTGTTTTAAAAGCCATCAATTGTCTTTCCATAGATGTTTCTATGGCCTCTTTAAATGATGAGTTTCATCTTTCTTTAGTTCATCCTAAGCTTGTTAGTTACTTTTTTTTCTATTTATCTACTTTATTTTTTCTCTAATGATGATTCATAGGTTGAATTCTTGGGTGTTTATTCATATACACCTCCATTTCATCATGACCATGGGTTCCCTTATAATCTCTATTATCACAAATACTTTAGGGAATCTATCCTTCTCACTTCTAATCCCATTCTCTCTTAAGAACTTTATGGTTTGTTTCCTACAAATTATTACATTGAGGATCATAGCACTCTTATTATAGGAGGCAACATTAGTGTTCATATTGATGAAAATACAAGGATAAAGTACTAATTATACTTTGATTGAATGCAAAAAATATTCTTAATTTCTCAAGGATTTATATAAATTGTTTACATGTGCCTATAAGGATAGGCCTAGCAAGACTTAGGATATTTTATTCACAATATTATTCTTTAACCCATCTATAAAGTACTAAATATAATACTCACAAAATACACCCTAGAATATTTATCATTAGTTAAGAAATTCAAAAATTGTTATAAGGAGGGTTTAGTTGAACCATATAATACTCACTTTGTATTTCTAACGTTGTTCTTTCTATTAAATATGATTATCAAATCTACATCTACACCTAGTTCTAAGATCTAAAAAAATATTCCCCAGAAATGAAATTTCATTACCTACTATCATCATGAACATGGTAATGAGATCCTCTCTTTGATGGATGGATTTTTTGGGTATAACCAAATCATTCTTAATCCCTAAGATAAGCATGGAAGTTTTTAGTACTCCTTGGGGAACCTTTTGAGATGTGGTCATACCCTTTGGCTTTAAAAATGTTGGTGCCACTTATCAAGGGGTAGTGACTCTTATCTTCCATAACTTCATACACAATATTCTTGAAGATTATAACAATGACATTTTTGTTAAATCTATAACTCGTGGTAATCATTTGTGATTTGTATACCTTCAACAATATCACATGTACTTAAATCTTAAATAGTATTTCTGATGAGTGCATGAAATGACACTTTAATTAATCTTTTTTATGTTTTCAAAGACTTTATTATATATTGATTAACTATGTTGGCCGTAGACTATATGCTTGAATGTTTGCTTGATTTTGTCTTATATCTAATTAATTGGAGTATATATTTGAAATGATATTTTGCATTAAATGTCTTGCTTTTTAATGATGATTAATGATGAAGTGATTATACAAATTAAGATTTTTTACTGTCATAATAGCACTATCTTTGAGGATTTTGTTCAGTTGATTAAATGCTAACTTCATAAGGTGGACAAGTTAAACTCCCTATTTAACAAACTTGAAATCTATCTTGCTCCTGATCGCTCCAACTGGATCCTGATGAGTGTTTCTGAATTGACTTCTTCAATCAGTTTAAGAACTTCCTATTTAGCTATTATCACGTGGTGGATTTCTATATGACACTTTATGTTTTGTTTCGTTTAGTTTTTATTGCTTTGCATCTTGGTGGGCTACGCCAGTTTTGTATTCAAATAAGTGGATATTCTTATAAATATCCATCCTTAGTTTTAGTTTGGGAGTTAGTTAATCTTTCGCTTTAGCATTGTAATATTGGAAATCCGCACTTTTGTTCTACTCGCCTATCTTGGCCAAGTGGAATGCAAATAAGGAGTTGATTTGAATCTTCGTGTTTAGGTCCCACCAGAGGAAGAGCAAGGCCCGCTCAACCAAAGGAGGTGACCTTGAGTTATGTTCTTTGATTCAATTGATTTCTGCTTAATTCATCTCAATTGGAAAGTAGAAATATTGATCTTTGCTTAATTATTGTTAGTGAATGTGATTACTTATATTCTTAGATTAAGTTCATTGTGTTCTTAAAATGGTTCATTATGCTTTATTGTAGATTTATGTTCACTCATTTACTGTAGATTTAATTACTATTCATAGGAATTAGACTCATTGGTTATGTTCAAATGCATGTAGTTTTAATGGAAGAGACAATGATGACTTATGGAAGGACGAAATTGAGGCTTGTTTGGAATTTGTTCATGGAATTTAGTATTACTACTTTCTAGGTTAATAATTGTTTTCTGCAAACGTAAATAGATTTCCTTTCCAAGTACATTTCAATTTTGAATTTTAGATTAAGAGTAAATTCGGTTTTTAGCTTAATTCTTCCATGAATCGATTGCAATTAAGTCAAATGAAGTCTGAACTAAGTTATTGGAGTCTGAACATTCATTAGTTAAAAGTTAAATTAGAATTAAGTCTTTAGAAATGGTTAGAAAATAGTTGTTAAGATCCACTCCCGAGAGCTCCTAAAAGCTCCTTAAAGCTCCTGACGGAGCTAAATTGCAACCAAAAGTCATTGTTTACAGTGCAAAACCCCCAATTCGTGGAAACATCCTTATCACATATAGCTCTAAGACACGCCCGGTTCAATAATTGAAATATTAAATGATGCAATAAGTGACATCAACGACCTTGCCAATCAATTTCTTTAAGGCTAATAATGGTAGGCTACTAGGCTTTATTTCCTATCAACATGGAATTGTGGTGGACACTGAGAAGAGTGATGCTATATTGTTATATTAATATGCCTCCTTCTAAGATTTTTTCTCGATTATGTATCCTTGAAGGCAAAACATAGCTCATTAGTATGCAATAGAAAGGATAATTTTTTGATCTTCTACACAAATATTCCACAACCTTTGACACTTCATAAACCAATTGGAAATTTGTACTCTCCCATTCAAACAATTATTAAAGAAGGATGTTAAGTTTTTTTGGAATATTAAATTCTAATAAGCTTTTCAATCCATGAAATTTGAGTACCTCATCAATACTCTTGATTTGATGCTTATTAATGGTCATCCTCTTTTCTTATACATTTCTATTACCAATATGAATATTGGTTCTCTCTTGACCCACATAATGATGTTGGTAAGGAGCATGCAATTTACTATATTAGTCACATCTTACTAAAATATAAACCAATGTATCACTAAGGTTTATACATATAATCAATTACAACCTTAAATGCTCTACATTGAAACTTGTGTCATCATCAAGTGTAACTAGGTTTGAAATGCAAGCTTTCTAAATCTCATCTCTAGGGAAATGCTACCTAATGGACCATGCTTCTCTTGGAATTTGATCAAAAAAAATTATTCCATAAGTCCCTCAAAGGGAAAGTTGATGTTGACCAATTGGATCATGCCCCTTCTTCTCATTATCCTATTAATTTTACCTTACTCATTGAATGTGTCCTTATCCTATATTTTTTTGACACATGGATATGTTCTTTGATAGATCATTACACATGAGAGGCTTAGGGTTAGGGTTTACTCCCTTAGGACATGCCTCATCCTTATCTCTTCATCTCAACTGTATATTCTCCAATAATATTGTTGAATATGATGTTCTAATCCTTAGCTTTCATGCTACACAATTTTTGGGTATCAAATCCCTTAATATCTATGGTGATGCACAAGTAGTTGCACATCAAATTATAGGGTCTTATCAAGACAAATAGGATAATCTTTCCCAATATTGTGACTTAGCTTTGACTTTATAAAATATAAAAAAATTGTATACTTATATCACTAGATTGCTCGCTAGTGGTTAGGATCACGCCCACTCTACCCTCATCTCTTTGTACTCTCATCAATATGACATCATTTTTATCTCTCTTTGAGCTTAAATCAAAAAATTGAGCTAAAAAATGAAATTACCAATTCACTTATAATTCATTTGTATACCTGATTGAGTGGATCAAAATTTGTTTCACCTCTTCTTCATTTTCTGTGTTGGTCAATGGTGAGCCAACTCAGCTGTTTGGGGCTTCTAGGGGACTCAAAAAAGGGGATCCTTTATCCCCTTACCTATTTATCTTGCTAGCTGAAAGCTCAAGGAGATTTATTCGATCTCAGGTGGAGCTTGGTCTCATTTGAGGGTGGTGTTGGGGAAATAGTATTCCTCCTCAATCACATCTTCAGTTTGTGGATGATACTGCCCTGATGGGTAGGGCTAAAGTTGGGGAGGTTGTTACTTGGCGCAGAGCTCTAGATAGTTATTTGGCTACTTTGAGGTAGAGCATTAATGAAGGGAAGTCCTTCATTTACTTTAATACACCTAAGCTTATTCAAAGGAGAATTGTCGGTATTCTCCACTTTCAAATTGGCTCTCTCCCTTCTATGTATCTTGGCATTCCTCTTGGTATCTGCTCACTTCCCAGAACATTTTGGAAGAGGAGGTTATTGATAAGTTTCATAAACAAGTCAGTCATTGGACCTGTAGATGAATTTATTTTGCAGGAAGAGTGATTCTATTGAAGTCTATGGTGCAAAATCTTCCTATTTATAGGTGTTTTGTGTTATTTGCTCCCTCTAGTTTCATCAAAGAATTTGAGAGTTTGTCTAGAGTTTCTTTGGTTGGGTAATCTTCTTTATAGGAAGTGGAGCTTGGTTAAGCGGGACACCACTTGCAGGCCAAAGTAGGAAGGTGGGCTTGGGTTGTGTTGGGCTGACTTGAATGGGCAGGCTCTTGCAACTAATTTGTACTGGAGATGGTGCTCTCTACAACACCAGCTATAGGCTAAAATCCTCACTTCAAAATATTTGGCAGATATTGAGAGTGTTGATGTACCCTGCTTTAGCTTGGAGGGGAAGGGCTCTATGATTTGGGGTACCCTTAAAAAAGGTGCAAATCTTGTCAAACAGGGGTTGTTTTGGATTTGTAATAGTGGTTGTGATGCTCTCTTTTGGTTTGATTCTTGGGATGGTCATCCTCCCATTCTATCAACTCACCCTCATCTACGAACTCTTTGTAGTCACTTTTTCTAGATGTTGGCTGGAGTCATGTGGCAAATTTCAAAACTTCTCAAGTTTTGGGTCAAGCTAATGCGTTTAGGTGGAAGGAACCACAAGAGTGGCCTCCTAGGGGTTTGGTGGAGGATCGGTGGGAGCTTGTTGTTATTCTGATTGGACAAGTGTGTAACTCTCTTCCTGGGAGGGATGTGTTGGTTTGGGGCCTTGATCTGAAAGGTAAATTTTTTGTTGCTTCTAGTTATCATGTTCTGGATAAACAATTGTTTGGGAGTTTGGGGGTCTAGTGGTGGAAGAAGGTTTGGAATAAGTTTTCCTAGCCTAAGTGTAATTTTTTCTCTTGGCTTGTGGTGCAAGGAAGATGTCTTACCTAGGAGAAACTTTGGAAGCAGGGATTTTAGGGCCCTTCTATGTACATCATGTGTGTTGGTCACGAGGAATATACTTCCGATCTCTTTTTCAGTGTCCTTTTGCTAGTGCAATTTAGCACTACTGGTGGAACACCTAGTGCCAACCGTGTAGGCATGCCTATTCTTTGGAGGAATTTTAGATGGGGCAGGGGAATCCTCTTGTTAAAACCTCTTTTCTTCAAATTGCCTCGGTTATTGACCCTAGTTTGATTATCTGGCATATCTAGTTGGAGCGCAATCATAGAATTTTTTGGGATAAGAAGTTGCTTGTTGGTTAGCTTTGGATGAGGATTATGGGGGTCCTACAAGAGACCCTGGTTGCTAAGTGTGATTTGTTTGTTCCTGTTGACCCTAGTGATTTAGGAGTGATCAGTTATATGGGTCTTTTTGTTGGTGGAAAGAGAGACCTTTGGCCTAGCTAGCAACGTTGTGGTAGGGAGAGGATTCAACATAGTGGTCATTGGCATCCTCTTCCTCTGGGGGAGTTTAAAATTAATACTAATGGCTCCTCTAGAGGAAATCTTGGGCATGCAAGAGTTGGTGGTATTGGCAGGGATAGTTCAGGAGTGGTGGTTTTCTTTTTTTTGTTTATAAAGGTCAACATACTAATAACTTTATGGAAGCCTTAGTTATTCTCCTGTCGTTGGAACATGCTTGTGCCTTTGGCTAGAGGCAAGTTGTTTGTGAATCTGATTCTTAGGTTGTTATTGATATGTTGAATAAGGAGTATCTTGATGATGTGAATTGGTAGTTGGTTGTGGTGGTCAAGTAGATTATTGCTCTGAGTGGGGTTTTTTATTTTGTCACCTTTTATCATATTCCTCAAGAATGGAATAAGGTGGTAGATGGTTTAGCTAGATGGGTGTCTCAACATATGGGGACTTGGAATGTGGATGACTGGGGCAACCTTCCTATATATTTTACTCATGTTCTTGAGGACTAGCTTATGGATGAAATGAGGTGTTTTCCATGTGTATCTTGATTCTTGGGTTTGTTTCTTGCCCCTGGCGGGCTGGGTTTTTTGGCATTGTAATGGTTTTTTGATTCAATAAAAAATTTACCCCTTTGATTTAAAAAAAAAACCATTTGTATACTTCCTTTTAACTTGAGTTTGTTTATTAAAAACTAAACTCACCTTTTCACTTCTCCCTCTTTCTCCTAACACAATAGTTATTTTTTCTCTTCTCCTCTTGGTGATCTTGAGTTTCATATGTATATTATGTTTTTTTTTATCAATTTATTTAACAAAATTTATGTGATTGACCCTTCCTTATCCTTTTCTTTCATTCTTTCTATTTCATCTTTATATTCTCATCCTTCCATATCCCATGTCCCCTTTCCCTTTCTGACGAGGAAATAAACTACCATGGCTCACTCCTTATTCATTATATTTTTTGATCCACCTCTACCATGGCTCACGCTCCATTGACCTATTCTAGACCTAGTTATTCTTGTTTATTAGCATTCTTTCCCTTACCTCAACTTGATTCCATATTTACTTGTAGTCATTTAATGGGGGTATTTAATATTTTTGATCCACCTCTACCATGGCTCACTCCCTCGGGTGCTCTATTAACCTATTCTAGACCTAGTTATTCTTGTTTATTATCATTATTTCCCTTACCCCAAATTGATTCCATATTTACTTGTATTCATTTGACAGGGGTATGTAATATAACAATAGCAATAACATTTATCAACATTGTATAATGGTTAAAGTGGTTAGTCACAGAGCTTACACCTCACCATTGATTAGAGTGAATCTCCGTGAGCATTACACCACCTCACTCATTTTTTCTTCTTAACAATATAAGATGAAACATTTAGCATGTTTAGAATGAGTTGTAGGAGGTTTTATAACATGTGATCATTTTTATTCATGTATGTGTTTTTTAGATATAAAGATGATGGAAAATCAAAGATAGGTATCCAACAATTTTTTAGTTTCATTTCTCTATTTATTCTTATCTAAAATAATAAATGTATTCTCTATTTATTTTAGTATACTTGGTTCATTATAGCTCACATGTAAATTAAAGTGGGGGAAAAATATAAACACAATGCACCCAATTTAGAGCCCTTCTCCATAAACATTACTTTTCACCATTTTTTTTAATCATTTAGAGCCTCAATTTTCTCCTTAGTATATGGCACCCACCCAAATTTAAGCACACTTCACTTTTGCATCTTGTTCTAGACTATTTGCACAACCTAGACACTAATGTGTCATGCTCTTGTCATATATAAGACCATGCATTGTAGTGTCCATTTATTTCAATAATTGTTTTTCCTACCCAAATACTCTCATTTCACACAATCTTAACCCTAATTTGCCTTCAATAGCTATAAATGACTAAATACAACCAAGATTTGTATAAAAAAAGATTTTTAAAAGGAAAAAAAAGGATTGAAGGAGCATTAACACTTTCAACTACACATATCAACTAGCCTCCATGGACACCAAAATTAAATATGACCTTCATTAGAGCTCCATTGTTGCATACACCACTTTTTTCTACAAGCATCGAGATTTACACACCCAATGCTTCATCTATAGACTATTAAATCAATACTAAGATTTGAAAAAACCAGATCCCATAAACAACCTTCAAACACCCCCTTTCCCTTTTAATTGCAAGTCAAAATTCAACTTCAATAAATATTGAGGACATTAACACACATTGAAAGATAATATCATGTCATATATGAAACCAATATAAAAATAAAAAACTATCATAAAAATAAATATTTTAAAACTTAATTTTTGATAATCCAAAACCTCCTTGTGATCATCTTCCAATCTTCTACTCTCGTTTTAATTTAAAACAAACATACTCCTCCACTTTTTTTCATTTATCCTACTTAACTTTAAACATATGCAACTTCTAACTATTATAACATTTAAAACCTAAAAGGGGAATATGATTTATGAACTAAATTAGATTAAGAAAAGCCAAGCGAATATTGGAGTCAATGTCAACACGTGCAAATATAATACCTTATTGTTTTTTTAAATATAATATTCTCCAAAAAAACAAAGTATAAATATTAATTAATTTAAATTCAAAACTTCTCCCATTTTGAATTTTAATTATTCAAAATTCAAACTCTACAATAATTATTCAAAAATGTAGAGTTTGAATTTTGAATAATTAATTTTATATATAATAAAATGAAGAATTGATTTTGTAAGGATACAAGATCATTGAAATAATTTCAACAACTAGATTTTCTAAAATATTAAAAAATATAATATATAATTAAAATAAAAACAATTGTATGATTATCCAATCTTAATTTTTCTTTTAAACTTTTTAAACTTAGATTTTTAGATACATAATAAAAAAAATTTAATAAATATATATATTTCAAGTAATAATATTATTATCTTTTATTACTTGACTTTTTATTTTTGAATAGGTTTCATTTTATTCTTTTGCTTTTAACAATTTTAATATAGCTTAGTTTTATTTTTAATATTTTTACTTGTTTAATATAGTTTTTAAAATTTAATTATTCAAATAATGTTTTATAATATTTATATATATATATATATATATTGAATTTATATATAT
>VDFB02030192.1:0-22400 GCA_007258455.2 Sequoia sempervirens
AAATTTCTAGCCCTACCCCAAATACATCTACTCAAAATCTACGAACTAAAATTGGGGCTCCTATTTACTAGGAAGATAATATAATTAATCTCACACCTTTCATTTTTTTTCTCATGGGACCTCACACTCCATAAAATAGCTCCTAAAGCTTCTCCATAAGACTACAACCATGTTAATGGTGACTTATCTTCTACACTTATCTATCATGATAAATTCAGTCAATTTTAAATTTTAGACTTCCTTTGACTCTTCTACTATTTATGCTCAATAATACAATACCAAGTAGTAAAGTAATTTAGCCTAAATATTAATTTTATTATTTTTCTAATTTCTACATTTTTTTTGTATACATCATCAATATATGTATATAAATAGAAATATATACCTTTTTATACAAGTTTTAAGGAAATTAAATGATTCCATGAAAATTCATTGAATTGCAAGGTACTATCACCAAAGCTTTAAAATATTCCCTCCCTTCACAACTTATTCTACAATGTCAAATATTGTTATAATTTGTCTCACGTCAAAAGTGAAATGTATCATCTACATTCGACATCAAGATTTAATGTGATTAACTATTTGATAGCTATAATTTATACTAGGAGATTCCATTTAAACCATGAGTGATGGCATTTAAGTTGGATTGTATTAATGGGACTTAATAGAATTTAAATTGCTTTTTAAATTTTTAGCATTGAAATTGTATATTATATTTGTAATATCCCTCATTTATGGGGTTGGATAGGTTCACCTGTCTGTGGGTGTTAGAAAGTATATTAAATGGGATCCTCAAGAGGAAGGTTGGTAAAGGATCAATTTTGATGGTGCAATGTGTTGCAACCTAGAGATGGTTGGAGCAAGGTGTGTCATCAGAAATTATGAAGGGAGGATACTAAGGATGGTGGGGAAGAAGGTGAGTAGAGCAACCAACAAAAAAATTGAAATACAAGTGGCTCTATTGGGACTAATAACATGAAGGAAATTAAAATGCGATAAAATCCACTTGGAAGGAGACTCACAACTCATAGTCAATGCAATTCAGACATGATAAATGCCAAATTAGAAGTTGGGGAATTAGCTTAGGAAAATTAAGGAGGTTATTAAGTTGTTTGTGTAAGGCCCTTCCTCGCATGTGACTAATACAAAATTAAATTGTCATATATTTCTCCTAAATAGATGGTCAGATATATTGTGGATGATAAGTAAGGTGATTGTAGGACAACAACCTTGTAATTCATTTTCAATTTATGTTATACCTTCATTATTTTACTTAATGAAGATGTATGCACATGTAAATTATTGGATATGACTTGAAATTATAAGATGAATTCACAATAAGATAAATTGTTGTGTCGTATTACATTGGATTCAAGTAATTAGCTATGTAAATGATTCATGAATAAAGTTACGAGGATTCAACTTACAATTAATGTGGTTTATTATTGTGGTCTAACTAAAAATATTTTTTTTGTGCAAGAAAGTAAGTGTGTCGATAGTGGGAAGGGAGAACCAATTCAAACCCTTTTCAATACTTCACTTGGTTGAAGTTCTCAAATGTGAACCTATGTAATGAAAATTGAGTCAATGTGGGGCTAGCATTAAGGGCCAACTAAGTATTGTGGGTGTGATTTAAATTTTTTGAATTTCTAAATATAACCTTAAAATCTAGGAAATATTTTGAGGGCTAAGGTCTATGTGTAATGGTGATTTATGTATGGTTTAGATGTGAGGTATTTTTGTGGGGATAATTAGGTGTTATTACCTTGTGGTTCAATGTGTGATTGGGGAATTATGTTTGAGGACCCTTAGTTAAGTGAAAATTCGAATTCCTTCTTTCATTAGATTTTAAGAGGTCTTAAAAAGGCTTATTTTATGTAATTTCACCTTTTCTAGTACCCTAAGAGAAGTACCTATGGGTTGAGGGCCTATTTATGGCCATATCTTGGGTCATATCCAAGATATGACCCCCTTTATTTGCCTATTTAAGGGAGTGACATATTTGGAATACATTGGGGTAAGAGAAGGGTGTCTTGTCTCTCAAAATCATTTATGAGATGAGACAATGGAGATGAAATGACCAAGTACTCCATCCTCCTCTTAATGAAGAGGAACACTTTCTTGGATGGAGTGGAGTACACTCCTTCATTTCCCATCCCCCTAAATTTTCTCACACATGTGTGAGAACTTGTGGGAGATTGTGCTTTAGGATTGAATGAGAGAGTGGCAAGTTTCACTCCCTCATTCAAAAAGATTCAAGATGAATCCCTTTATATTTTGTTGAGAAAGGAGAATAGTGTTGTTACCCACTTCTCCTTTTAGAAAACCGTTGTGGTTATGAAGTGATGAATGAAGATGAAGGAAAGATGGAGAGAAGCAAGGAGCTCTCACATATAAGGGAGATGTTTAAGGAGCATGGTTGTAGAGAGTTCTTCTTTTCTTTATTATTATCAAGTTAGTTTATTTATAATACTTTCACGATATTTGTAATTGTTTGAAAATGTGAGTTCAAAGAGTATGTGAATTGGGAGTAAGTTTGGTGAAATGGGTAGATAGAAAATTGTGAATAAATTACTTTTTTTTTGTTGTTTCATACTAAGAGGTCATTTGGTAATTATCTTTTTATTTGAGGGAATGGGTAGATCCTATGAGTCTTCATGATGTCATTTATGGCAGGGTGGAGAGAAAGGTTTATTTCTTGGGTATGTAAATTATTAGTTTTCTCAATATTATTTGTAATAAAGAAAGCCCTTATTTATTGGCATGTTATACATTACATTCCTAAATATTATTGGTACTATTGAAAGCTTGTATTTTGTTATAAGATATAAATATGGAATAGATAAAGTTTCAATCCTTTTGCTAAATCTTGAAAATAACCCTTGTTTGTAAAATGAAATGAGGGTTGTATTTACCCATAATAAAATGATAGATTCGTATATTTATTTGGAAAGAAAATGATAAATTTTTCTCTTAATGATAAAAAAAGGATGAGCCTATGTAACAAAATAGATTCTTGTAAAGGATATTACAAGTTTTATTTGAGTTTGTTTTAACTTCTTGTTATTAAGGAGGGAAGTAAAGTGGTGGTTTTATTACTTATTCAAGAAGAAGGTAAATAGTGGAATAAATGATGCATTGTCTACTCACTTACAAGAGTAATGGAAAATATCACTTGTTATATGTATCCATATGTACATGGTGTTTGAAGTGTAAAGTAAATGTGACATTACCTATAAATGTATCTATATTGTAAAAAATTGCTTCATTAATTTGTCAAATTATGTGTTCATTTCAACATAATGTACACATTTTTAAATATACTCTATCTCATTGCAACTACTTTAAAAATGTATAATATATTTTATATGTTTATTATATATATATATATAAGAACATCTTATTTATAATATAAATTTGCAAGATATATATTATATATATTTATTTAATAGATATATAAAATACATGTATTAAATATATATTTATGTATATATTAATTAACAAAATTGATATGGTTGTAGACTATAACAACAAAGAAAAAATGGAACAAATAAATAAAATTAAACTTTGTGAAATTTAATTATTTATTTATCCTATCCAAATTAATTATTCTTGGAGTTGGTTGGGGTTTGGAGTTTGTATCCCTTGAGGTCATAGGTTCAACTTCGCTTCATACTAGGAAAGGCAAGTGTTAGAAATATTCTACCTATTCCTGCTTCGCTGACCCAGGGTATAGGAATAGGCTTTACCCCTAACATCCTTGAGGTTATATTCCTTTTCTCTGCAATTCTAAATTACTACATGGTGGTTTTAAAATCTCCTAGAACTATTACTGTGCAAATTGAAAAGTTGATTAGGAATTTTCTTTTGAAAGGTAGCATGGATGAAAAAAGGAAAATTCCTCTAATTTCACTAGATAACTAATGTAGAGAAAAAATGAAAGGAGGGGTTGGTATTCACAAGTTAACTACAAGAAATATTTCATTAGGTGCTAAATTAGTTTGGCATTTGTATTCCAAACCTTAGAACAAATTGTCTAAAATCATGCAAAAAAAATATTTAGATTCTAGTGCACATGACTGTATATTTTCAATTCTTAATCCCCCACAAGGTTCTGTTATGTGGAAATTTTTGTTAACTTGTAGAAAATTTATAGTTCTATACATGACTTGGGAGATTAGTAATGGGGTGAAGGCAGATTTTTGGTTGGACTCATGGCAAGGTCATCCTCCTTTGAATACAATGTAGGAATTCGACTAAATATAATAGCATATAACTCTAATTTGGGGCTCGAAAGTAAGTGACTAATTTCAAGAAATAGATATCCTCATAGGAAGAGTGATTTGAAAAATATTTATAGGTCCTTTACCATCTGATGTTCAACAAACAAGTCAAAATAACTTGTTAACTGGTAGAGTTGTCTTTGTCCATGATGCTACTAAGAAGGTTATTTGGGCTCCTTCTAAATCAGGTCACTGTACAATAAGTTTGGGTTATAGAGCATTAATGAATAGAGAGGTTCATTCTAGGCCACAAAGAGCCTTGACTTTTTGATGGAATTCTGCAATGTCACCAAAAGCACGATGTTTCACTTGGCTGGCCTTAACAAACAAGATCTTAACAAGTTCAAGATTGCATAGTTTAGGAATATCAAATGCATTTAATTGTGTGTTATGTGGGTCAACTTTAGAAGATATTAACCATCTTTTTCTATAATTCTCTTTTGCAAATTCTTGTTAGAACTTAATTCAAGAAAAGCTAAGATAGTATGCGCCTCCTCTAGCTACACTTTGGGATCTCATATCAAGTTGGCCTCTTTTATATCAATTGTCTTTGTTTGCATGTCTTTGGAGAATTATTCCTTCTGTGGTCTTGTGGTGTATTTGGTGGGAGCGAAATAAAAGGATATTTCAAAAGCAAACTTCAAATATTGAACAAGTGCTTCACAAATTGGAAAATTCAATATGTGAAATAACTAACTCCTTTGTACATAATGTTAAACATGCTGGTTCAATGTTCATAGATTGGGATTCAAAGCAAATAAAGATTTGGAAAAGTTTTGTTATTCCTTTTAGAGGCAATCTACAAGTTCTTGTCATCAATAAAGTTGATAGAAAGAGGGTAATATGGAAACCACCTTCAACTGGTTTTGTCAAGTTAAATTTTGATGGGGCCTTTAAAGATAACCCTAGGAAATCAAGTGCAAGAGTTGTGTTGAGAAATTCAGAAGGTTTATTATTTAGTGCAAAATCAATAAAGCTACCTTCAAGAACAAATAATATTGCAGAAGTGAAAGCCCTTTTGTTAGGATTACAAATCACTATAAATATGAATTGCATACAGCTTCATGTTGAGGGTGATTGTGTAGTAATCATCAATGCTTGTAGAGATAGAAAGCATTATAGTTGGCAAATCAATTATTTTCTAGTTCATGTTTGGAGATTACTTGGTGTCTTAGAAAACTTTCATATCATACATACCTATAGAGAAGGGAACCATTTAGAAGATAAACTTGCAAATTTGGGGTGTTAGAAAGATTAGGAGGAGATAACTTATGAGGAAGGTTTAAACAACATCACACAAGAACTGCAATTCATTGTAAATAGGGAAATGAATACACCAAAGGTGTAAACTGTCAATTTCATTGAAAGGAAAGGGCTAGTACAATATGTTAGATGATCAAAGAAAATTTAATATTTTTTTCTCAAATGGCCGAGTAGACTAACTTATTGTCATGCTTGGTTGTTGTCAATGGAAGCTTTTAAAAAATTGAAATGTTAAAATTTTAAAAATTCTAACATTTATTGTTTCTGCAGGAAAGCTTCCATCATTATCATTGCACACTTGGTGTTACTCTCCAAATTTTGTTTTTATCTAAAAAACTTCTTTCTACTTTTCCATGTCAAAGATAAGAAGGGGATTTGGTACTTGGTGTAATGATATCTAGTTGCTATGTCATCAAGTTGTGACATCCGATGGCTATGTCATCAAATGATATTCCACCAATCTAATGGTACAAGCAAGTGACATTTTTTGTTGTGAGATTTATGTGGTGTAAACATGTGTGGCACTTCCTAGTAATGAAAGTATTCATAATATGAATTTGGTGGCAGTGCTTCTCAAATGCATTAAATCTTCACACAAGACAAGTCTTTTCAAATTTTCCTATGTTTGGGATTTCAATAGATGGAGCTTGTTCTAAAGGAGTGCTCATATCACACACTTTATAAACAAACATGTGGCAAATGATTTCAACTCTACTAAGTTTAATTATTACAAGTGTTATACACAACTGATCAAACGTATTAACTCCACACTACTTGTAATAATCACAAATATCTCTCAAAATAGAGCAAAGATTTCTTATGTGTGAATTGTGGGAGAATTTTTTTTACAACAATCAAATTTCTTGTGTTATGTGTAATCCTCATGATGATCATCAACTACCATCATACAAAATGCCCAATTTATAATATGTGATCCTCTGCATTTCAAGTATTATGGTTCTTCAAAGCTGTGGTTCTTCATGGTCTCCTGCGAGTTTGTAAATGGAAGACCGACATAAGCTTCTACTGGTTGAAGGGCTCTATATAAAGGGTAAATTTTTCTTTTCCTATGTTCCTTCAGAATTGTTTTATGCATCCTCATTTTGCTTGGTCCATTGTTTAAGTCTTGTTTTTGGAATTAAATTCTAGAAGGGGATTTTGGCTTTCACTCTGGTAATTCAGTTTGGGTTCTTTTAGTTTTGGTTCAAAGGTGTTTAAGTTCCAAAGGTCTTTGGTGCACTGTTTGTTGATATAGGATGGAATATTTGCACAAAAAATTCAGGATTGAAGTGCAAATTAGAGAGGGTGAACTTCCTTTTTCAGAAGACGTAACAAAGTTTTAGCTATCAAAAATTTTCATAATGTCCTATTTGAGTCTTTTGGATAGTATTAAAACTGTTCTAGGCCATGAAATTCTATGCCCAAATTCCCCCAGGTTGTTATTCCCCACTCAAGTTCTCTCCATCTTCCCGTCGAATGTAATGAACTTGGTGCAATCTTTTGATTTCCTTTCAATTGTGGTTCAAGAGTTAGTTTCTTCAAATTACCTCAATGACGATGAGCTCCTTCAAGCTACTCAAGCTTATAAATTAGAGAAATGAAAGGATTACATTGGAGATCTCTTTCCAAACTATTATCTTAGGAAAAAATTAGCATACATGGAGGTGTATGGAGCAAATAAAAAAGGCCTCCACAATGATGATCCTTGGATATTGTATAGGGTTCTGAACACCCATGCTCAAGAGCTCAGACCTCTAATGTTGGAAAAATGTAAGGATAAATAATTCATAGTTTCTTTTCTCCTCTCTCACCCCATTTGACATGGTCCTAGAGCAATGGCATTAACCAAGGACATTCTGGATTCTCTAATTGGTGTAGAGTTGGGTGAAGTACATGGACACAATGCTTTTGATCTCAACATTTGTAAGGTGGATGCTTCAGCGAACACTAGTCCAATGGAGGTTGGAAAAGGGAAAGGAGATAGTGGCCTCAAACTTAACATTGGTAGGGTGGATACTTTAGCTAATTCAGGTTCAATGGAGAAATGATGTTCAAATTCTCCTTCCATCTTATATATAAAGTGATATATTACCTAGTTATTTTTGGTTTACATGTTCCTAGGGTTTTTGGTTTATATGTCTTTTTGAAAGCCCAAATACTTCAAAGAATATCAATTAATGGGCTTATATTGATACAAGCCTGGGAATGTCACATAGGGTTGGTGGATTTTGGTTTTTATGTTTCAAAAATCCTAATGCCAATACTATAATTCTGGCATATATGTAATCCTTTAATTTCAATTATAAATATATAACTATAGGCACTAGCCTTTTATCCAGAAAAATAAAAACATTAAAAAATAATGAGATACTTAATATTAATTTCAAAGTTAAAAGTAATATCACTATTTCAATTATATAACAAAAACATTAACATTTTTAATTTAAAAATAAATATTAATATTAATAGTTGATTAAATGATAATTATATTATTAATGTTAGTTGGGATTAGTTAGCGATAGTATTATTTTACGCTAGTTGAAAGTAATTTTAGTAACATTAATTGAGAATAAGTATTAAAATTGTTATTTGGGGTGAATAATGTTCTTGTATAAATTAGTTTTTGATGAAACATCAATCAAATATTTATCATTTAAGGCTACAATGGCCTACAAAAAATAACATTTTTAATTTGTGACCATTGTATAGTGTTTTGATTAGAATAAAATTGGAAGGGCCACTACCCATTACAAAACAACCATAGAGGCAAAAAATGAACTCATGAGAAGTGATAAACCTAAAAAATTAAAATATAACTAAAGATTAAATAGTTCAACCAACAAAAACAACAAAGAAAGCACATAGAGTTGGGACTAGCATGGAACTATAGGATACCTACAGGTCTTCCAACAACTTGAGACCAATGATCGCATTTCATTCCTGAGATAGGAATTGGAGCTTCTTTTCAAAAGTCATAGGCCCCTGCTGAATGGTCTGAGTATTCACCATGACATCACAAGCCGAGGTATCCACCATTTTACCCTTCTTCTGCATATGACCATCCTCCAAACCATCTGCAACCCATTTCCCCTAACACTTGCTTAATTCATCCTGAAAAACCTGAAGGGTGAGGGCAGTAATATTCATAGTTTCTTTACTATAATTGTTGATGACCCTATGGCATTACATGGTTTTCTCTTGTTCTGATGGATAGTATCAATCTCAATCAATAAATTCTTTTTTTCTTCCTCAGTACCAATAATGGCACACAAATCTTCCAACTCCTTTTCCCACATCGCCCACTTCTCAAACAACTTGGATAGATAGGTAAGCATGTCCTAGTGCTCCTTGTTCTCCACCTCCCCGACCATGAGACCTGCTACACAAGAACCATTCCCTCTAGAATTTGGATTATTTCTTTAGCCATTACTAGCTATCCCAAGAGCCACTTCATGATATCACTCTAGATGTTAATTTTCTTTGAAATTTCATTTATTTTTTTCCTAAGGTGGTTACCAGGGGCACAAATTGAGCTAGGTTCAATTTTAATTTCCTCCAAATTGATGCACAGATTGGAAGAATTGTGAGGGTTAGGTTACAAATAGGGGGTTGTTGGGAACATCAAAGATATTTGCATGAGTAGAAGTGTGAAAAGGAGAGTTGGTTGAGGTGGGTTTCCATGAGTCATCGTTGTTTGAGTTGTTGGACTCTCCTGAAGTAGAAGTAGAAATTTAGGTGTGTGTTCTGACAAAAGGGTGCATTTGATGGGGTCAGTGGGGTTTTTCACTCACAGGGGCTTTACCTCAGGCTTGAGTGCTATGATGAATGGTAGAAGGGGTTTCATCCATATTAATAGAGGGGATGGGGTCCATAGAGGGATTGGTGGGGTCATTAATGGTCAGAGTGTTCTTTCAAACAAAGGTAGGGGAGGGAGGCAACACTAAATGAAACTTCTAGAGATGATAAATAAGGCCCTAGTGGATGGGTAATTTCTTGCATTTATCTTGGACATTTCTAACAGATTACTCAAGTAAGGACATAAGCCAAAAGGGGAAGTTCATTTTGACATTATACCTAAGATAATTAAACATAGAGAAAAAATGAGCGTAGAAGCGATGAAAATTCCCTTCAAGCATGACATACCTCATGAGGACTTCAAAAAAATTTCTCTAGACACTAGTAAGGTCCATGCAATTAAAGCCATTCTACAATCTATTCACCATCTCACCCTCTTTCAGAAAACATTCCATTTGTTTTTGGTAATGAATTTCTGACTTACAAGGATTACAAATCCCTTCCAGAAAGAGTCACATCACCTCCACAATTAGCTCATGAGTCACCATGAAGGAGACCCCTTCAAAAATAATAGTTTCATTCACCCAAGAATTAGCGAATTCCAAAGAAATATTGGGGTCATGTCCTTGCATCCCCCTACAAATGAAGCTAGATTGCCCCATTCCAGAATGGACCAAACCTCCTTGGCTTGCTTCCATCCATTGCAACTAGTAGGTTCATCCTAAAAAAAATCACCACCCATTGCTAAAATCACAAATTTTAGAGCAAGGTAATACCAACTGTAGAAATGGCTATACAAAAACCAGAGCTACAAGTAAATGTAAATATTAAAAGATGAATTATCGAGCTTAAGTTTCCACAATTGAGGAGCATGGAAACTATCAATAAGAGCTAACATCATATCTAGCTCAATCTCATTTGGACAGTACTATAGCATCATGTTGAATTAATTTGAGCACCTAACTTGGGATATGGAAGATATTATCCCATATTTCTAAATTTGGAGTAAAATCTCCAATATTTTCTAATGGATTAACAAATCTATTGCTGCTCCTATACAAGTGATTAATACTGTAGTTCCCAAGGGAAATCATGAGATTGCGAGTTGAGGCCATGGGGTCCTAGAGGGTCTAGTAGGGAAAATATTTCCATGTTAGCATGAGGGTTGTGTTTCTAGAGTCCCCTTCTATAACCAAATTTGAGAGCCCGATTTGTGTGACAATTTTTATATCATGGAATACTATCACCACCTCAGAAAAACTTGATGATTGAACCTCCAAGTTGATCACGTAGGCCAAAATTAATTTCCCCATGTGGTAATGGATGACCCAACCCCCACCTACCTGACTTGGGTTAGGTTTGGTCGAGCTGTCAAAATTGAGCTTCAACCAACCAGGCTCCCGGAGGGGGTGGGGATTGACCATTGTATAATGATGCTATGCAAAAAATAATAAATAAATTTAAGAATATTTTCTTCTCTAGTTTGTGACTAAACAACAATAATCATCTTTAAGAACTAATGGTTGATAATAACATCATTTAGAAGGATGATAATATCACTATTGTTACAAAGAGCGTAATCGGGTTATTATGTAATCAAGGATTGAATAATAACAATATTCTTTCTTGGACGTATATATAATAATAGTATTATTAAAGATTTACTAATTCAATATTTTACTAAAAGAAAAAAATATATTGTGGCTTAATTGCTAGTAACAATGTTTTTATCACCCCTCAGCATTGCCCACGTTGAGGGTCCTAATTCCATTGCTCCCCAGTCCCTATCTTGTTGGAAAGCCCTTTTGGATTTTGTTTTGCCTTCATGTCCTAATTTGTAGTCTTTGCATGATTGCCCTATCACGGGTTTTGCCTCGCCGCCCTGTCATAATATCCAGCCATCTCCTGGCTTCCCTACCCCAAATTTGGTCTTTGGTTTTAAAGGTACCTCTGTTACGAAATTAGTCTCATACTCTGGGAATTCTATGGAAATTATGTCTGATAAACCTATGGTCAGTAAAGAGTCGGCCCCTAGTGCCCCTACGTCTGGAAATTTTGGGAATGCCCCGATTGATTCCCCTAATCAGGGTGAAATTAATTATGCCCTAAATAAGCTCAAGTCTGAGGATATTGTGAGTGTGGTGGAAAAAAGTACGGATGGCCTTTTTACTATTCTCAAGTGGACCCAGAAGGAAGTCTATGAGTTGAAAGGCCTAATAGAGATCTCAGCAACAGAGTCATGGATTTGGAGCAGAAGATTTGTTGGAATTGTAATGAGAATGAGGGACAGGAAACCCCCCTTACCGAGGAAAAGATAGCATTTGCAGGAGGAAAGATTGACAAGGCTCGAGTGTGATATGTCCAAGATAGGCCAAAATATTAGGGCCACTGTGGTGAATAATCTCAAAATTTCTAGGCATAACACTATTATCATCAATGCAATGGTGGAAAAGCTCAAAAAAAATCAAAAGGGATCGCTGGTCGTGGATTTGGATGCGGACAGAGGTTGAGGCAGATCTGCTGTTGAAGGGATTTCGACTCGCACCCGGGCTAATACTAAGAGGAAGACCCCAATTTCTTCACATACGGCTCAAATCCTCAAGCAAGGGTTACAGGATATGAAAGATGTTGAAAAGGAGGCCGAGGAGTTGTTGAACACCTTGGAGTAGTGCGTTGTTGTTAGTTTCTGGTTTTTTGGTGGTCCTTTTTTTGGACCCTGTTGTCTCTTTGTGCTGTCGTTTCCTTTTTGGGACACTGTCTGTTTGTTTGGACTTATTTTTCTCTATCTTTTGTTGTTTAAACTTGGTGGTTTCAGGTCCCTGTAAAACCTATTTTTTCCTTTTCAAAAACAATGTTTTTTTATAGAGTAAATTGTGACTAAATAATATTTTCAACATGGAGGTATTCAATAATAATAAAATCATCATCAATGTTTAGTTAAATACTAATATTATTGATATGGACTCATTAGTTAAAGATTAATAATACCATTATGAAGGTTTCATTAAGAACAATTAATAATATAGTTATTAATAACGTTTGAATGATGTTTAATTGATAAGCTATGTAACCCTTGGTCTACAATTTAGCCCTATAAGCTTTCTTTTATTTTATAACAATCGAAGTATTAGGGTCAATCCTACATTGAAATGAAAAGAAGTGTTTAAGAGTAAGCCATAGTCATGTTAGTATGGTGAATCCCTCAAATTTAACTTTCACATTTGAGTTGGAATGTTGCATCCACAAAGTGGTAGGTCAAAAATTGGTTAGATCCTCAATCTAATTTTATGCATATCCATTATGGTGGTTATAAGTACTTAATGTCTCAAAAATATTATGTTGGTTTTCTTGATGAAAATTATGGGCATAACACTTTGAAGAATTCACCATAACAAACATATATAAGAAGGGATATGAAATTACTAATGACGTAGCAAAGATGGTAGTGGATATGACAATAGAGGATATTGAAGTCACATTGATGGAGGATCAACTTGATTTTCACAATCATCCCAATGGATCACATGATCACTCTCATGAATAAGCCAAGTAGATGATATGACAACCATCATAGAACAATAGATATGGTTAAGGAGGGTACACCAACAAACCTTCAAAATATAATGCTTGGTCTATTTAGTAGCAAACAAGTGGGAACTGTCGCTATGTAACAAGTAGAGAAGAACATGGATACTAGCATCTATCTAAGGTCAATAAAGTGACATGTGGATTTTTTTAGGGACATCTCCGAGAGGAGGATAATGGAATTTTTTAAGACTAGAGTCATGATGGCCATTCATGTGTTGTGAATGGTGTTAGGTGATGAATACTTAAATGGGAATGGGTGGTACCATATTAACTTAGACATTATGTCCATGTTTCTAGCTATGGTTCTAAATGTTGAGGAACCAAAGTTATTGTTAAAATCCATCATGGTCAAATTAGTCTGGACATGGTGGTGTGGAGGTTTGAAGGGGTACCTCTAATGAGTAATTCAATAAGAGGACTAATATCGAATAGAAAGATGTAACTAAAAACATGGGTGTTGAGAATGATGACCCTCTACAATAGTTTATACTTTGGGGAATTGGCATGAATGTGGTTGGGAGATGAATCCAGGAGTGGGTGGGCATCAATTTCCTAAAAAGGATGTATATAAGGGGTAGTATCCAATGATGGGATGTGGATTTTTTCCTTGGTGGAAGAAGTAATAGATGAGTAGGATGATGCTGAGGAGTAACTCAAGAATTCTAAAGATTGTACTATGTTATCCTAAGCATAAATAATTTATCATATGGTAGTTAGTTGAAGGATATAATAATAGGCGATATTAGGTAGTATTAGAAAATGTATGGTGTGATGGTAGGTGTGAGCCAAATGTGGTCTAGTTAAACTCTATACTGTAAATGTTTATTATAAACTCTTCCACCCAGATAGGGGTTGGGGATGTAAAATATTTTTGATATCAATATATGGGTTTGGCCCTGTAGTATCACAATAACCTATCCAATAAAAAATATTATATTTATAATATAATATTATATATTATTTTATTTATAAAATAATATTTTACTTTTACTTTTGATTAATATATTAAGTTGACAACTCTAGATGAGTTTTGTGACACTACATGAATGTGTATTTATAAAGGCTTTGATAAGCTCTAAATTTTTGTTTAAAATAACACCACTAGTTGAAAATGGTATATTTAGTGAAGTTACTAGGTCAATTATGATTATCCACTCACTAAATAATTTATTAATACTTTTCTCTTAAGGAGACATATTCAAAAAATATTAAAGTTAAATTTAGGTGTGCCAAAGTTTGGGCCTAAAAAGGAACTTAAGTTAGTGGTCTACACTCATCAAATTATGTATTGATTATTATTTATGAATGTTCAAAATAATTATATTATTGGGTCCAGTAGCTTGGTTGAATCACTATTCTTTTACCCTTGAGGGCACAACAACTTCAAATTATTAGAATGACAATATTGAGATATTCTTCGAATGTTATATATTACCTTTATGCAATCAATGATTTTAGTTTTATTATTATGTGTTACAATTGATTTCTATTTTAATCATATAGCTCTAGTTAAAATCCATGGAAATACAACCATGTGTCTTTTAAAATTTTACTAAGCCTTGAAATTTGATTTATTAAAGTCTCTACCAATTGGAGACGATAAGTTAAATAAAGTTGCTAAGTTGGTCATAATAATCTACAAATTAAAATATTTGCTGATACTTATCTCTTAAGGAGGCCTATTTCATTAAATTTAAGTTCAAGTGTGGGTGCATTAGAACTTGGGCTAAAAATATAACTTAATTTGTTGATCCATGTTCATCAAATGATGGAAAGTTTATAATTTATGAGTAGTGAAAAGAGTTGTATTTTAATTATATAATTGATAATACATATTGTATTTTAGTTTATACAATAATATTGTAGACACTTAAAATTTTCCTGATCGATATTGGACATTTAAATTTGATTACTAACATTGTTTTGTCCTGAATCACCTCGTTTTGACTATTTAATTAAATAATCTTAATTGTTTAATAAAATTCATAATTTTTATTTATTAATTGGATAATAATTTTTTATTAGCTTAATTCATCCCCTTTCATACTAATTTTCATCCTATTTAATTAGATAATACAAATTATTTAATTAAATTTTTTAAGTCCTCTTATTTAATTAAATAATCTTAATTATTTAGTTGAATGTCATTAATCCCCTTTTTATCAAATAAGTTAATTGTTTAATTAAATTCCTAATTTCATCCATGATGCACAATTAAATAATTCTCTTATTATTTAATTAACTAATTACCTTCATCCTCCCACTTGCAATGGAATATTCCTCCATTTCCACTCCTCCAAAATGGAAAATATCTTGTAACTTCCTAATTATTAGGAAGTGTGCTTCTTCAAATCAATGTGAGCTATTGATTAAACTAATTGATCCTTGTCAACTTTCAATATCATCCATTGATTGGATTCTTGATCCATGTCATCTCCTCTTATTGATTTTCATCCATTGATTGATTAAATTAATCTTGACCATTGATTCAACAATTTTTTCTTATAAATAGTCCTCATTTCTATGAGAAAAGGATCCACATTAATTTAGAGTAACTACACTATCTAGTGAATTTTAGAGCATTCTCCATTAGCATTTCATCATTTAACATCTATTTTAGTAAAGCTTTCCATCCATTTACATCAATTTCCATCAATGGCTTCCATCATCAAGCTTGTTTCAACCAAGGGATTGGGAAAGGGCTGATATTCCACATCAATGCAGCACCAATCACCCATTGGGATGAGGTTTGAGGCATTAAATGGGTTTTCATTAAGCATTTCTAGTTTATTTCATGTTTATGGCTTCTTAGTTTAATGTTTTCAAGAATTTCATTGGGAGCTTTATTTAACTAGTTAGGTCTTGGTTAATCTTGTAATTTAATCATGATTATCTTAGGTTATGATCATGATCACATTTTGGTGCTAGAAGGAGGGCTATAATAACTATATTTGACCAATTTTTTTGAGTTTTCCATGTTTTACAACTTGCAAGGCCTGACAACACAATTGTCTGGGGTAGGGCAACATAATTGCAAATTGTGATGTTATTGTTTACATTGGAATGCTATTATCATTTGGAAAAAGTGACACAATTGTGTACTACCATGCAATTGAAAATGGTGATGTTATTGTTTGCATTACAACATGTTTGTCATTTAGTTATAGCAATGCATTTGTTTCTATGAGATAATTGATGTTTCTATTTTTTTGTGCTTCAGGAAAACCAGAGCAATGAAATCATACACTGATGCATTTTTCCTAAACCAGATCGACACATTTGGTAGAGAATGACACATTTATCCAAACCAAAATGATACAGTTGTTGAACATCAACATAATTTTTTGAACTAGAGTGATGCAGTTGTCTGAACAACAACACAATTATCAAGTAAAAAATAGAGTTAAATCTTCATGTTTACTTTGAATTTTCAAGTTTATCTACTCTTTGATCTCTTACTGAATTTTGGTTTGTTTGTGTAAGGCTAACTATTTTGTAGATTTGAAGTGGAGGAGAAAAGTACTCATTAACACTTGCCATGACATCATTTAATCTTTCAATTTGGGCTTTGAAACTTACAATGCAATGAATTTTTCAAAGTTAGCTTAAAACTGAAATCATAACTTTCAGTTGGGCTTTAAAACTTACAATGCTATGAGTTTTTTAAAGTTAGCTTTAAAACTTAAATCTTATCAATCTTTTAATTTATGCTTTAAAACTTACAATACTAGGAGTCCTTCAAATTTGGATTCAAATTAAATCCAAACATCCTCACATTTTGATTTGGTTTGAAATTGAACAACACAAACTCATACTCAATTTTGGTGCTATTAAAATGAGCATAACATCTACTTTTGGTGCAATAATATGAATCCGTGTCTTCTTTTCTTGCCATGATTGTGTATAATTTTTAGTATGTAGCCTCTCCCCTTTTTCATTGTGCAATCTTGGTTGAAGAGAAACACTCTAAATTTTAAAAAAAAATTGAGTCACCAAAAGGCTTGCTACGTATCCTCTCCCCTTGTTCCTCATGTGATCTTGGGTGAAGAGAAATGTTATTCATTTTCTTTTATTAGAGAGGGGGCCTACCATTGAGATACATCCAACAATAGAGAACTCATGGTGACCTTCAAGCACATTTACTGATGAGCTATATAAAGTGTGCAAAAACCAAAGTAAGTAGCACAAATCTACAAATATTATACCTTGCAGACCTACTCTCATGCAAAAAAATGGGTCACTTAGGGGAAGCTAGAGACTTCAATGTCTCTTGTCTAAAGTATATCCATGGTGTTCACAATGTCACTAAAAAATTTTGTATCTAGAGGCCAAACAAGTTTTCCAAAATGTCCTTTGAAGTAGTACATGAGAGACACACCACTCCCAGAAGTTAATTACCACGTCTAATTTATCGTTGAGGCATAAAGATTAAGATTTCATTCTCTTGTACAAATCTAGGCATATCAAGATGGTATATTACCTTGATATGGCCCATTTAACCCCTCTATAATTTCAGAGTTGAAATCATTGGACTTCGGGGGCGAGGTAAGACTACTAAGAAGTGACATACCTTTATTCCTCTAGATTATTAATTGAATAATTCTGTTGAGCAAAACTAGTAAGTATTATAGAATAAAACTTGTTAAATATATCCCATACCCATTAAGTCAATTAAACACATTGCTTGGAATTCAAAAAACTCAAACAAACATCCACATGGTCAAAAATTTCAAACCCTTTGTTTGTATGTGAGTGCACTTCAAGGAAAATTCATTGTCACATACCCCTAAATATATCTCTTTTTTTCAAAATAATATATTAGTGGCTTCCCAATATATTTGACCATATCTCTACTCAATTATATCAAAGTTAACCTAGGGAACTATTTCAATATAAAATATGGTTTATCAAGATGATGAACCACTAATTTTTTCTATGAAACATATGATTATGAGGGATAAAATTCATAAATAACAATAAAAAATAAATCCTAACTATTATGATAGCAATGAGCGAAGATTAAAGAGGCTAAAACAATGTTCACCTTGCTAAAAAAATGTGTTTTTGAGGTCACTGAGGACTCATTTGCCCAAAGTGGAAAATGGGTCCTTGTTAGGGCTTCTAAAAACTAACTTCTAGGTTTTGTTCTCCAATGTATGCACTTCTAGGTCCTTGGTGCTCATCTCCCAAAATTCTGAAACAAATTTTGTAGATTTGCTTTTGTGATCTTGCAATGTAGATGACAACTTTGCAACTTTTCAACTTTGACATTTTTTCATCAATCTTGTTCTCCACTTGATCTTCAACCTAAAATCTACAAACACACATCAAAGGAGAAGAAAAACTTGTTGATTGTTAGAGAATAGGGGTTTTCCTTGGTCAAACCCAATTTAGGTAATTATTAAACCTTGTGATGAAATAATGAAATATATGAACATGAAATATGATACATGAACAATGATACCTTGTATGATTTCTTGAAATGTAAATCTGCAAACTAACATGAAGTGTTCATGAAGAATGCAGACCTTGATCTTTAATTAGATGTGAAACAATTCTTAACTTGGATCTTTAATGCTACATCAACAACACACTAGCTCAACAACATGCTTGATGTAACGCCCTACCACAAAACCCTAGAGGTCAACACACTAAACACCTAAAAAAGAGAAAAAATATTTTTTAAAGTGCAATATTCATAAGATTACAAATAAAAAAATATCTTAAATTCTAACCTAGTCCTCTAAGGTCTATGACTACGCTACTAGATTCCCATTAAATTAACTAACAAGAACTGAAAATAATTATATTAACAAATTCCATCTAACAATAAGGTTTTCATTTAATCATCAAATTTAGTTGAACAAACAATATTAAATAACCATAATAAGTGATCAATAGATATCATTTAGAATCAATCCATTTATCTAGGATATGCAATAGCATCTTTTGCATTGTCCATTACATAAGAGATTTCAAAATTTATTTACATCATTACATCATTACATCTTGAACAACAATTTCTTCTTGTATACATGTGAGGGGAGTACATTAGAAGTTTAATACATACCATAATAGATTTATGGTACAATACAAGTACATGAATTATAATCCACATGAACTGGAACAAGTGTAGAAGTCTTCATATCTAGGAGTAGTCTCACAAACACGGAAAAAGTGAGGGAACCCAATGGAGAACAAGGAACATTCCACCTGACCATGTGGAACCCTAAGGTCCACCCCCTGTGCTAGGAGATAACACTTGGTCCCACAACAACAACAAGATGACCACAATTGACACAACAAGGCTAAATAGAGAACAACTGACATTGCAACAAGGACACGTCACAAAAGAACATACATTACTTCCAGAGGGCATCACATACCAAAAGGAGAGAATAAACAAGGAAATACTAGTTTGCAGAGGGAATATTTTCATTGCATGGTCTTGAGGTGGGTTACCCTAATAGTCTAGCACTAGCTTCCAACCCCAATCTATGGTTACCCCAGTAGTCTCTCACTGGCCACTAGCCCCCATCTATGGTTTCCATGGAAATCTCTCACTAGCCATCGGCCCCATAGGGTGACACATGCAGAACCAATCTTCCTTCCGTAAGGAAAAGGAAGTTGGTCTTTCCAACTAGACCTTCTCAACCCATCCTTAGCCTAAATGAATATTATAGGCATGGGTGAGACATTCACTTATCGTGATTAATGTGTAGACTACTCAACCCCCTAATTCATTTTAAGTTATCACTAAGTTAAGAAACCCCCACATGGGTTACCGTAGTGCCACTTTGTGCACCAGCCCCCATTGAAAGCCACTCCCCCAGACTACTAGCAGATAAGAGACCCAATAAAATCAATAGGGTATAGCCTTAATGTACATGGAATGAAAAACCACAAAAGTATAAATATATATATTTGAGCAAGACATGGACCATCTTTCTCTAAAACACAATTGTAATAACAAGAAAATAATGCATGGTTAAACCCCACAACAAAACATATCAAGTATAATGTCAATCAACACAAGGGTCCCACATAACAATTCACCCACAACACATTTCCCAAGCCTCAAGAAGACTTCTAATGTTCATCTCACAAAATGAATTAAACAATTGCACATATATCAAAATCATTCCCAAATCAATAATCATTATTTTTACTTCATACAAATACTCAAACAATAATAGACTCATAGAATACATAATAAATTTATGATGCAACCTTTTCGAGTTTGAAAAATACAGATCTTTCATTTATTTTAAATTCAATATATCAATCTATTCATACTTAATGTTCTTGTTTTATTTAGTTAAATACAAATATATATATATAAGTAGCAACACTCCTTTACAAAGTACACAATACATACACCTGAATACACACAAACACACACATATATGTTTCTATCTATGTGTGTATATATATATATATTTATATATAATTATTAACAAAATGTTGTTGCGAGACTATTAAATTAAAATAAAACAATCAATTTATAATAGAATAGCTGCATATATTCATACATATACATACACACACACACACACACACACACACACACACACATATATATCGATATGCAATTACAAGTATAAAAATTGAATTACTAAACATGTCGAGAATCGATGGGCTGTTATGAAAATCCAACGTCAATTAACATATATAATATCAATATTGGGTAACATAATTGCAATGGATTAAATAAAACACATAAGCTATAGATAATGATATGTATATACATTTCAACCTAGCATACCAATGAACATTCATAATAATCGAATATATCAACAAGGACTACACCAATACAGATTATTGTTAACTATATATGACATCAAATTACATCGAATATCTAATAAGTACCAATTGATAAACTTTTATTGCAGCAAATGAAATCTATAGGGAAAGAGGAATAGGTAGTAAAACAACATGAAAACGAATCTATTGTATGAAGATTTTTTTGTTGCTATCAACTGCAACAAGGAGTAAACAAGGTACCACTTTTCAAGTTGAATACACATTTAAAATGAGGCCAATACCATCAATAAATCGGCTTCATTGAATTGTAAAGGGTGATGAATGAACAAGGTTATAAAGCTGAGCTTGGGGATCGACATTTCCTCACATCAATCCCACTACTTTCAAACTAGAGACAAACACACATGGAAAAATTATAACACTGATAAAGCATGATAAACACAAGTGAGGGGGCATCAAAATATATAGATTCGGTTCACCATATAGGCGAATATTCAAAGTTCTTCAATCTTCGTAATATTATCGATTTCTCAATGCACAAGCATACTTGAAGGGCTATGCATAGTAAGATTTGGGTATGTATTAACAGACATTTCCAATCAAAAATAAAAAAAATGAGACATTCTTATGGCCATCAAGGTTTAAAGAAATCCATTATGATTCAAGGAATTCACTTGTTTGGAAGACAAAAGAGCACGAAGGTTTATTCTAATGAATTAAAAGAGTTTGATGCCATCAATAGCCATGTGTCAGTTTCAAATTACCAGCAATTAAATAAATCAAAGGTACAATGGAGAATACATAGAAGGACAAGCACAAATCAATTCCAAGCAGGAGTCTCAGCTAAAATATTGTAAAGATGCACTTCCTAATTATTCAATTCAGGATTAAATAAAAAAAGAATCATTTGTTTCAAACAACCCAACATTAACATTCATTTCCTAAACAAAATATAAACTCGAAATAATGGTGGAACCTGGATTCTCCTGCTTTCCCAAGGAAGTTTTGTTGCAGAGTTTACCACTTCCAAAATCTCAATGAACACTGCAATCCCCAATTCCAAAGCCTCGAAAAATCAAGAAACAAAATTTCAAGAACCAAAAAAAACTCCAAGAACAGGAAAATTATTCATAGAAAAATTGCAAGATTAGTTTTTCAGAAAAATAACCAAAAGCCCCTTTCTTTATTTTCCTTAACCAATTTATTTACCATTCTTTAATGCCTGTTACTCCATGCACTCTTGATATTAATTATTTTATTTTTCTTCTATTTTCCCACTATAGGTGCTACCACAATTTATTATTATTTTATAATTTTAACCCTATCTTATAATTTGTAGATAAATAAATCAACTCTTAAGATATTTAATTTGTCAATCATAATCTTTCATTCCAATTCCATTTGCACATACCATGATTTAATATATATTTATTTAATATTTGTTTATTAAGCCATTACTTATAATTTATTTAAATCAAACAAAACATTAATAATATTTTATTTATTAAAACTACAAATATATTAAAACATTTATGTAAATTTATTAAATACTTTTTATCCATAATAATCCTTTATTTTAAAATAATAATCAATCAAGCACTAATCAAACAATTAAATCAAATGAACATAAATCCAAGTAGTACCTGACATCGAAGTAAAACGAAAGGTAAGACACAATGACACAAACAAACCAACTCAAATAGACCA
>VDFB02030195.1:0-10450 GCA_007258455.2 Sequoia sempervirens
AAAATAGGACTGTCTAGCCTTACAACAAGAGTAAGCACAATAGAAACTCAATGAACAAGAATACAATCACAAATGGAAGTATAGATAATGCTCAATTATTCACTAGAAACATTCCCTACCTCCCAACTTACAATATATTGAAAGATATGGCTTCAAAGCCTAGAAATATAATGCAAGTCGAAGCCCTTATCTAATACCTACCTCTTCTAAGGATGTTGATGATGATTAATGCAACTACACAATTCCGATATATATTCCCAGCTCCAAGAAAGGTTCGTGTTGGCCTTAAGAGGTATAAAACCCCAAAGTTGATGAAACGTGTGAAGGTTGGCCAAAACATATGATTTTCCTTTGATCCTTGGAAAAACATGATGTGGATCAAAACTAAGGTTCCTTGATGAATTTGCATCCTTATGGAAAAGTCTCTTGAGCTCTGCAAGTCACGGAATAGGTCCACACCCTTAAAAGCCAAGATTGGTCAGTGAATGCTCTTTGTCCAAATATAGCTGATATCTTGTTAGTGATAACTTCGTACTGGAATCTCCAAAACACTTGAATTATGGATATGATGTCGATGTTGCAATGAAGATCAAATATCTTGCTCCGTAAGCTCTGATGTTGCAATGCAATCCAATGCGGTATGAAACACTAAGACTAGGTCCTGATAGAAAACTACCGAAATGCAAGATGCAAATATTTTTGGTTGATGCAAGATTTCTTGAAACCTGGGATGCTCCTACATCACCAATCATCCTATCACCATTCACCAACTATTCATTACATTCCATCTCCGTCACTTCCCTATCAGTCCCATCATGGTTATCTTCATTGTTGTATTCATTCCTGTTCATTGCCTTGTCGAAGAGACCTCCAAATATCTCCCACCAAAACAACCAAGTCTCACCGATGAAATATTTTTCCTCGTTACCATCGCATTTCAACCCATCAAAGAGACTTTCTCCAATGTCACATCGAAAAACTCCAGTCACACCGATATTGCCTTGTCGGAGGGACAAAGATTGTCGTCCCGTTGATGCGATAACCTCACATCGATACATGTCTTGTTGCTCTGTTGGAGGGACTTGCTTCTCCATCCTAGTGATATCCATAAGTCTCCTTGATGTCATTTTTTCGATGTACTATATGACTTGTCGGGCTGTCAAAGAGACAACAAAGGTTGTCCTGCTGATGTGAAACATTCTTGTCGATGAACACACACCCATTACGCTCTCCACCATCAGGTCATCTCTGGGACATAGAACATGGTCTCACTGAAATCTAGGTCTCACACCAATGAACTCCATTTTCTATAATTGCCAACATCATCGGTTTGTCACTGGGACATAAAATGTCGTCTTATCAATACGATAGTCTCTAGCCGATGTAACTCCTTTGCTATTTGATGAAAGAGAAACACTAGACAAAGGGGTTGGAGCGCAATGCTCCTACATCAAGGAGATTTCCCATCCTTTGGATTTAAATCAATCAATATGTCCCTTATTTCTCCTCGATAGTTTATAGGGATGATGCTGCATACACTTTTATTGTAGTTGTGTTAGGCTATAGATGCAGTAGCTCAAGTGCAACTATATTACCCATAAACATGAGCCAAAGGAACTATTAGTACTAAATGCTACTAGTTTTGTTTATCCATTCTTGATTAGGTTTTCTAACCTATTTCTAACATAAATTAAATTTTCTTTAAAGAGAAAAAAATCGTAAGAACTTTTAGAAATCATACTATACATACCAAAATTAATATCATTCATGAAGAAATTAATACATAAGATAAATTCAATAAATTTAATGAAGCATTGTTCATCTAAAAATATTTGTAATAAAATTTCTATCATGTACTAACAGTTAACCATAAAGGATCAATTCTCTATAGGTATTATTAATCTAAAATAGTACAAGTTTCTTTGACAATAAAATAACGACTTATGTTAACCATTTATTTTTTAAAGAAATAACTATCTAAAAATAGATTTTACTCATAGAAATTTTTTCAATTAACTATCATTTTTTTTTAGAGTGAGTATCTAAACTAGAGATATGAAATATTCGTATATTTCATTGATGTATTCCTTCATACTATCCTTCAAGTGTTTTAGGTTTGTTATGAGGGTTTCAGTATTTGATAACCAAAGTTTAGGTGTGGGAGGTTTCTTTTTAAGAATAATTTTGGGTAAATCCACTGTCTTTGTCTTTCTAGCTTTCTTTCCCATTCATCTTGCTAGAATATCCCCTATCATATATGAATGTGTAAGAATTGTTTTTACATTATTTACAAAGTTTCAAATCTTAATCATATTTCATTCCCTACTTCCCTTATATATATATAATAGAACAAAAATTCATTTTTCCTAAATAAGGATTGAATGATATTTTTAAAAAACTTTTGAAGAATTGGACCCCCTTTGATTTGAACAACTTCTAATCTCCATATAAACATATATTCAATATCTAGGTTGGTAAAAAAAACTTGAGTTATAGTACACTAAATGCAAAGTTATTTATTATTCTCTCATATTCCTATCTCAATGTTACATTTACATGTTCTAGTATCAAGGGTTTAAAAGGCTATTTGGTTTTAATGTTTTGCAAATTTAATATCGTAATTATGTATAATTTTCACAAGATACATCCTTAGTGCCTCAAGTATCATCGTGTAATGATTCTCACTAGTTTCGAATATTCCAATTAAAAGGAGGTGAGAGAGTAATATCTTAACTTATATCAAAGTGTGGAAAAATAACTTATTTCTAATACCATTTTTTAGTTTGACTATCTATAAGAAATTCCATGTTTTTTAAATCTTGGCACAATTACATGATTTAAACAATATAATTTTTACAATTCTAAGTTACAAATTTTCTTGTTTAACTACCCTCAATGTTAAAATGATGTAATCAGATGTAATTTCTTTGAAAGACTTCTTATAAAGTAGATTACTAAATCTACGTTGATTGATGCTATAATTCATCATGGTATATTTTGTTACTAGGGTCCACATATAGTAACATTTGATGCTTAATAAAGTGTTGTCATTTGACTCGTGTTGAGTTTGAATGTGTTCCTACTGTCCTTACTTGATGTTTCCTCATATTAGAATTATGACTAAATTGAATAAAGGAACCTTACATGTTTTAGTCAAAAGTGATTAAATGTAAGACACATATTATTCTTATAACATTTCTTAACTTAGTGAGATTAAAATATCAAGTAAATAAGAAAAAGATAAAAAATTTAAGAATCTATTTTTCCATTGAGGTTATGACATATTAAATTATGACCTACAATTAAATTAGAACATCACACCTATATTTATAGTTGAAAGATATTGATTGAGTTTTAATTTTATAGAGATGATTGACCTACGTAATAATTAAACTTAATTTGTCAAGAATAAATATCTTAAATTGCTATTATTTTATACTTATCATAGTATTTGATACCATTTAATTAGTAATTAAGGTCATCATTATTAGGTCAATCAAATTCAACTATTATCCAAGTTGAAACAAAATGAAGTATTATTTCATTTAAATAGACAATATAAGAAATGGCTTAGAATTTAATTCATTCATGAGTACATCATAATAGTGTATTATAATTATCATTAACAGTATTCATTGGGTTTTATTAAGGATGGGTAGAATTATGAACATTAATGTTTACCTTGCATCAAGGTAATCCCAACATCCAACACGATCGATGTATGTTCAAGCCTTTAGTATACATGCTTTAAACTATATAAAATTTCTTGCATACATAGTTTTTCCCTATACAATCCATTTTATTCTTTAATTGTATTTGATATAAAGTACATCTCCAAGGTCTAATAATATATCATATAGTTTGAGATATCATAAAATGCAAAAAAAATTGATAATACTTTGGATTTGTATTCTTGATAAATTTGGATGGATTTACAAACAAATTTAAAATATTCTTAAGATATCTATAACTTAAACACATTATCTGTATTTTCTAATGTATATGTTAAAATGTATATCTCAATATCTATATTTAAAATTGGGATATTTTAACTCTAGATATTTTTATTAAGAGATTTCTCAAATACAGATATCTAGATTATTTCCCAAATTTTAGATGGTAAAACCCAAATTTTAGATGGTATTTGAGCTTGAATAAATCCCAATTGTATAATTTTTGTATTTAAAATTTCTAAGAATATATAATTTTCATTTTAGATATGTAATTTTAATTGTTGCACGGAGCTAGAATCACCATAAAGCCAATGTAGAATATGGGAGAATAAAGGAATTCTAAAACTAGAAACCATTAAATATAGAGAAAGAAAGATATCTTAAAAAATTATAACTAAAATCATCAAACACGGAGATAATCATTAATAATATACAAAAAATGGCATTTGGAAGAGTTGTTCTATTTACTTAGAGCACAAGATAAATGGAGTTAATATTCTGGACCAGAAATTCTATTATCATGAATTATTATCCTATCAAGGAAGTGAAATAATAAATATGGTGTTCTATGAGGTCTCAGTTAATGTTATAAGATTTAAGGCATAAATATATTTGATGAAACCTTAAATGTGATAGGTAGAATTTTACAGACTTTCCAGACTTTATAGCAATAGTGAGGAAATAATTTGTTTCCAACCTAATGTTATTATTTTCTTTGAAACAGGTTATAGAATGAACTCTTAAATTTATTCCTATAAGTGGCAATCACAGATTTTGTGATTACAAAATCTAGTTCAATAAGATTAAGAAGACTGAAAATCACTTGGTAATATTTAAGTATTAAAATGATGCAAAAGAGATTAGAAATATACATACCTATCTAACACTTCCCACTACTAAATTCAGATGATTTTTCAATATTTTATTCAACTGATAATGCAATATTCCTACTATTAGACTCAACCTTAAATCTGCTATCAAGTCTACTTCTTTGGTAGTCTTTGATTTGATGTTTCTTCCTTCTTTAAATAGTTTAAATAACATACATAATAGCCATGAATATTTGATAATTTGTATCCATATATTTCCCCTTGCACAAAATTTGTGTAAATCAAAGTGGTGGAAGATTTTTGACTTATTAACTATTTGACATTGATTTTTTTCCCTTCCACATACCCTATAACTCAATGTAAGGTGATCATGACTTTCAGTTTAGACATTCCTAATAAAATAAGTCAATGAACCATGAGTTTTAAATTTGATTGAATGGCATAAATATGGAATGTGAGGTATGCATGGAAAAGGGTTAGTTTAACAAGAAATGAAATAATTGTTGTAGTTCAATTGTATATTCCCAAATAGTGTTCTCTTCATCATACTAGTCCTACTGTACTTTTCTTTGGTCAACCACCCTATTGTGCATTTGGTATTGGTGCCTCTCCAAGATTTTGTATGGCTCTTTTGTTATTTTGTTAGGTTCTTGGATTTGTAACACATTCTATTTCAAAACATGTTTCTCATTAGGTACATATTTCTTAAGAAGAGATATATGGAAAACATATTGGATTTGACTTAGTTGGGGAGGTAGGGCCAAGCGATAGGAAAATGCATTTGTCTTTTTAACAATTTCAAAGGGTCCCACATAATGAGGTGTTACTTTTTTCCTTCTTCCCAAACCTTATAGAACTTTAATGTGGTCTGAACCTTAATAAAACTCTTTCACCCACTAAAAATTTCCTCTGTATCCTATTTTTATCTACATAACTCTTTTTCCTATTTGTTGCTTCCTTTAACCTCTATCTAATTGACTTAGTCTAATTTTCCATTTCTTTCAATATATCAGGTCCAATTATCACTCTATCCTCAAAATTGTCCCAAATCAAAGGTGTTTAACAAGTTCTTCAAATGGATCCATCCCTAAAGAGGTTTGAAAATAATTATTATAAAAAAATTATACTAGTGGAAGATATTCTTCCTACTTATATTGTTGATCCATGTACAGTACATACGTAGGAGATCTTCCACAATTTGGGTTGTTCTTTCTATTTTCCCATCTGTTTTAGGATGGTAGGCTATAGAAAAATTCAACTCTATTCCCAAGGTTGACTGAAGAGTTGTCCAAAATATTGAAGTGAATCCAACATCCCTATCAAATATGATTCTCTTTGGAATTCAATGCAATCTAAAAATTTCTTTCACAAAATATTTACCCAAAGTTGGAGCATCATCTGTTAAATTCGCTATTATGAAGTGATGATGCAGGAGCATCCAGGGTGAGAACAGTCTTGCATCAACCAAAAATAGTAGTGTTGTTTCTTTTGGAATAAGGGTTGAATCAGCTTGAATTTGCTAAGTATGGAGGTCTACACGAGTTTGGGCTTTAGGTGTAAACAACATGAAGGAGGAACAAATTTTGTCATCTGACATTCAGTCAACAGTTTTCATCGGAGTGACATGGAGATTTTGGAGGAACCTTGTTTCATATCCCTTTGACATGGTGATAATGGAAGGTGTTGGCAATGGTAAATGGTTGCATCGAAGGGAGATGCATATATTGACGGGATTTCATTAGGAGTCCCTTCGACATTCCAATTTTGCATCTCATTGAAGAGAAGGGCGTGAATCAATGGGACATCTTATGGAGTCTGTTTGACACTCTGATGACGTCAAACAAATTTTTTTTTGGTGAGACTTTGGGATTTCGGTGTGAGTTGCTTCAAAGTCTCTTCGACATGTCGATAAGTGGGACTAGGCTAAGTGATGATGACAAAGGGGAATGATGTCATGATTGACAAGTGGTGATGAATGATTAAGTGGGTGATGTCATGAAGGCTCTCCATCAAGGAGACATATGGGTATTGGTGGAATAGAGATAAGAGTCTCTTTGACATTCCGATAGGAACTTAATCGATGAGACTTCTGGATTTCGGTGAGAGTTGCTTTGGTGTCCCCTCGACACAACAAAGACATGGTGTTGAATTTTGTGGGACATGATAGGAAGGTAATAGTGATGGAGTTCGATGACATGGATGGATAGATAGCGGAATGTGATTGGATGATAAGTCAATTTGCATCATTGTTGCGAATTGTGAATGGTGACGAGGATGGTGATGAGATATCAGTGAGAGAGATCAATATTAGTGAGGCTTTCAAATCCATCTCAACCTGATAATGTAACATGTTTTTTATAACATGATAGTAAGGTGGTTAGGACATGAAGATGGTGATTGATGGCATGTTGGAGAAGACATAGTAGACAACGAGGAATTCGTTCCTAATTGTTGGTTGGGAAATAGAGGTGGTACTAAGGCAAGACGAGTAACAAAATTAAAGGAAGATCATATTACAACTGAATGCATCTAATGGAGAAGAAGCCCTAGATGGCCGACGTGGTTACAATGAAGGAAAAGAGATTTCTTATTGGAGAAGATAAAGAGAAAAGTATATATAAACCCATTAGGAAAGGAGAGAGAAGGGGGGCTGGTTGGTGAGAAGAGAGATGACAAGGAAGTGAAGGGGGGATAGATTAGAGAGAGTCAACTGTAATAGTCTAGTTGCAAGACCTAAGAGCTTGGAGAATAATTTGTTTTAGATTTGCAAATGATGTAATTAGAAGGCCCATGTATTGAAGTTAATAATAAAAGATCTTTTTTTCTTTTGTCAATGGTTGTGCTATTTTCTATTATTGTTGTGAGTTTTGGTCTATAAGGGGAGTACCCTTTGTCAATGGTATCAGAGCTAGAAGATCTTGAGAGTGCAAAGTATGCATTAGGACCTGTGAGTGAAGAGTGGTGAAGAGTGACACAATGAAGCTGCAAGAGAGAGAGTTGTGGGAAAGTATGTTTGTTGCAGGCATGAAAGAGTGTTTGTGACTACTATCCTCCAATAGAGATAAAGATGGGTAGAAGGTGTAGAGTTCCTCCACTGAGAGAGGGTGGGTAGAGGAAGCATCTTCCATAGTCTTTGTTGGGTAGAGAATAGTAGTGTGAGTAAGATATTGTTGCAAGGAGTACTTGTAACTATAGAGAGACTTGTTAAAGCATTGAGAGTGTGTGGATTTTCAAATAACATCTGAAGGTGTTTAATATTTGTAAAAAAATCCCCGAACATGAGATTGTTTACATTTGTTCAACTTGAGGGTTGAATATTTGTGTTGTTACATCTTTGTGAGGCCAAGAAAATGGAAAAGGAAAAGGGAATTTTTTTTTTGTCATTAGATGGATTCTAAGGATTCCCAGACTAGAGGAAATCAAAGAGAGATTTCAGAAGGATAGAGAAAGAGAAATGATAGAGTTGCAGTAGTAAATAAATGAATTGGAGGACGAGATTGAAAGGGGGAAACAAAAGAAGAGAAGGGCTGAAGATAAATTTTCTTTCTAGTGATGTTTTGGTTGCAGGAAAGAAAGAGGATGCAATAGAGTGTCATGCATGTGACATCGAGGAAGAGGATGTGTACAAATAGATTGAGGAGCCTGAACCTAAAGTTGAGGGATGTCTATTGGAAGACATAAAGGATGACGATATAGAGGTGGTAGTAACCATAGAAAGATGAAGAGAAATGGAGGACCTTGAAGAAGAGGAAACCCAAGTGATAGCAGTTGAAGAAAAGAGAAAACTTGCATCTTGTGAATGCATGGAAAATTATGGTTTGCATGTGAATGACATGAATGGGATGGCTAGGTATGAGAAGGTTAATTTTTTTGATTTTTATAAATATGATAAGAGTAATGTAGAAGAAGATGTTGCAGCAATGAGTGTCTTTGTGGATGAAAACACTACAACTAAAATTAACTAAGGAAAAGAGGGGAAGAAATTTGAGATATTTGGTAATCTTTCGTTGACATCAGTTGATGAATTCTTATGTGATAAGGAGATTGGTATGAATGATAGTTTTCTACAGGGAAAAAAGGATGCATCGTTTGATTATACTACTAGCATTGGTATGGATGTAGAGGAGGAAGTGATTGCAACTAAAAAATGTCTTTTAGAAGCATAAAGAAAGAGGAGTACAAAGTTGTACCCAAGGGTGATGATGAACAAGTGGATGTAGCATTACCAAAGAAGGAGGTAATGCATAATATTTTTAATTTTTGTGTGGATGAAAAAGAGTATGATGCATTGGTTATAGGACAAGAAAGTGATACAGTTGCATGCCTTATCAAAGGCATGAAGGAAGAGAATGAAGTTGAAGTTGCAATAGGTGATGAGAAGGTAAAATATTCTCTTAATGAATTTAAGAAATATGATTTTCATGTTGAGATGGATGAGTTAGTGAATGTGTATGAGATGGTTCAATCGGAATTTTTTAGGCATGATTGTGTAACTGGTGGTTATTTTAGAATTAGATTCAGTGTTATCAATGAAGATAATAAACCCAAAGCAATTACAAATACAATGGAAGTAAACAAAAGAACGATTATACCATAAAACCACCGAGACCTCCATGATTCACTTTTGTAACACCTTCTAGCTTGTTGGTTGATGTGTTGCCCTCAGATTCATCATGCGAGCAATCTGAAATAAAATTCTAAGTCCTACACCAAGTTTTGAAGGATTTGATCAAAGTCTAATGTCTATGCCTAAATGTCTAACAATGCCTATGCCTAAATATGCCAAGACTAGGTGAAATGAGATGAAAAATGCTGCAATGTCTGATGTGTAATATCTAATGTCTCTAATGTCTAAAATCCAATGCCTCATGCAAAAAATGAATCCAATGCCCTCATGCAAAAATGAGAGGAAAATGGCATTTTATAGAAAATGCCATTTTGAACGGACGGATGAGATTGAATGTCAATAAGATGTCTTAATCAATGGCCAAAATTGAAAGTTGTAGTATGGACTAGGTTTAGGTCAAAATTAGGGCAATGACAAGAAATGAAGGGTTGAGATTGAATTATGAGATAATTCAATCAAGGGATGAAATTGAATAAGATTTCAAGAGATAAGATTTGATGTGGAATATAAGATTGACACAGAAAAAGAGGTGATAGGAGAAATTAAATAATAAAAATTATTTAATCTAGGTGACCAATGAATAATTAAATAATTAAAGATATTATTTAATTATAGAAGAATGTGAGAAAATGAATCATTTTGAATTAAGTAATGATTTAATTCAAAATTCAAGAGAGTGGACCAAATTAAATAAATAAAATTTATTTAATTTATGAGAGAAAAGGCTAATGAATAATTAAATAATTAAAATAATTATTTAATTATAGTGGAAGGTGGATAAAAATTAAATAAATAAGAATTTATTTAATTTTTAGAAAGAAGAGAACTTAATTAGTGATGTAATTAAATAAATAAAATTTATTTAATTAATCAAGCAAGAAATAAAGATAGGAATGAATTAATTAAAATAATTAAAATTATTTAATTAATAGAGAACTTATGACACTAGAAAATAATTAAATAATTAAAAAATTATTTAATTATCAAAGACAAAAGTGATAGAGATTTAGAAATGCATGAAGCCCGGGACAATTTTTTAA